>SZWC01007582.1:4026-68135 GCA_023375785.1 Penium margaritaceum | reverse complement strand
CCCCCTGCCTCCCTCCCCACCCTCCGGCCATCCTTCCTTCTGCGCCTTCCTCGCGCAACACAAAACAAACACACCTCCCACATCCTCCTCCCAAGCTACTCGAAGGAGCAAGGCACAGGATGCGATCTCCTCACCATTCCAGGAGTGCAAACAAGAAAAAACGACAGGGCACCTGCACAACGACAACACACCATAGAGCAAAGAAGCCAACTCACCCCTCTTACGTCCACACAGTTGCACGCCTCCCTTCCCTCCAACAGAAGGCAAATTGAGCACCTCATTGCGCATGACCCGGCAGTTGAGGGTGGTCATGGCGCGGTACTGCGTGGTGTACTGCTCGTGCCTGTGCGCGGCGGAGAGTGCAGGAAAGAAAAACAAAAGCCAGGTGAAATCAGAACTCAAGCGCAGGACAGAAAAACAAAAGCCAGATGAAATCAGAACTCAAGCGCAGGACAGAAAAACAAAAGCCAGATGAAATCAGAACTCAAGCGCCCAACAGTTCTCAAGCACAGTCACATTCTGACACTTCATCACAGAGGCACATGGCCTTGCCAATGGCAAGGAAGGTGAAATATTCACCAAGAAGTACGTTGAAAAGACCGATGCGTGCCTACCTCACCGTAGGCTGCCAGGCAATGCAGTCCCAGCACCACATGTTGAGCATGGCAACGCCAAAAGAGCAGTCAGCCGAGGGAGCAGTGACACATAGGACAACGAGAACACACAGAGGACATTCTTTTCACACACAGCAGCGCGGAGGACACGTGCAAAGCGCCAGACGTGCCATGCCAGACCCACAGGAAAGACCAACTCGCGCCCACGATGCTTCAGCTGCACAATGCACATCTCGCCCCACCCACCAAGCTACCCCAGAAACATCGCAGAAACATACCAGAAACATCGCAGAAACATCGCAGAAACATCGCAGAAACATCGCAGAAACATCGCAGAAACATCGCAGAAACATCGCAGAAACATCGCAGAAACATCGCAGAAACATCGCAGAAACATTGCAGAAACATTGCAGAAACATCGCAGAAACATCCGCAGACATTCGAAAAATACATCTTGTGGCTCCACCTCCAAACTGTCCTCGATGCCAAAAAGCAGATGACGACGACAGACAAAGCTGCTGACACTTCAGGCAAACCATGCTGCAGCAGGCGGCAGATTCAAACACGAGGGAACTCGCAGAACGAAAAACAACCGACTCCTTCTTTCTTTCCCACCGTTGGCACTCAAGGCACACGGTGGTGAAGCAGGCGGGGCAGCTGAGGATGGCGTCCGACGTCTTCGTCTTGCTGCGCCTCTGCCGCTGAACCCAACGCTGTGCGTCATCGTCCTCTTCCTCGTCATACCACTCTGGTGGCCCCTCTTTTGGCCTCCTCTCTCCTCCACCTTCCTCCTCCCCCTCGCCATTTTCAACCTCCTCATCTGTGCTATCTGCCTCCATGCCCTCCTCATCGTCCTCCTCAAACCGCATGTCTTGCGGAAAGTCATCCATGCCCTGCAGCAAACCTGTTCAAAAAGAGACATGGATGGAGCGAAAATTAATCACGAAGCAGAGACATGATTAACAGTGCCCTCTGCCTCCATGAGTCTGTTCGAGCAAGTCAACAGACACTCGCGCACCACAGCCTTCTGGACAAGCTCAAGCCTGGCAGAATCGAAGACGGCACAGGGCCGGCTGTAACGGGAAGTCAGCAGACAACCACAGACACATCGAGACCACCCACCCCATGCACATCCACTGGTAGATACCAGTGGAGCGGAGTGGAGCAGGTTTGGGTGTGAGGGAGACGGGTGAGTGGGGTGGGGACCGGGGGGAGGGGCTAACCTGCTCTTGAATGGAGCCGAGTTTAGTTGCAACAAGTGCACACACGCCAAGGTCTCTCTGGCCCTTCAAGCGACATGCAATGTGCGATGTGCGCAAGTACTGAAGCTGTCGTTTCGGAGCCAGATCAGCTGAAGCCCTTCTCTCCACCAGGAACAGAAGTGGTGGTTGGTACTTGGCTGTGCACTGCTGAGGGCAAAGCCGTCTTTTGTCCTCCGTCTGCTTCGATAGATGCCGATGACGGTGACAACGGCGACACTGACGCTAAGCCCTCTTCTCTCCGCTTGTCTGCCCAGTACTTGTCAAGGGGCGGCCCGAAAATGAAAACACCCGATGTAACTCCCAGTCTGCAAGTTTCCAGGTACAACAAACACTGCAACATGCTTGTTTTTGAGATGGAGGATTTTCAGGAAGTGTGTGGCTGGCATCCGCGGGGCCAATGTGCCAGTTTGCCACATGAGCGAGGCACACTGATGTCTACGTGGCAAACGTGGCTGGCTTCCTGGCCTTCGAGGAAATGGACAGGGGAGTCCACCGGCTCCTTGGCTCCAGGACCCTGTGGCGCTCTCGGACCTGTGCTACCTGGAGCCCATGGACAAGCGCGTGTAGCACCCATGTAAGCTCCATCGGACCTGGCCGCAGCCCCTTGCCCAAGAACTTTCTAATCCAGCATTTATGTGGATGTGGCTTGAACCATACCTCCTTTTTTCTAGATAGCAGGACTTTGGCCTCCTCCCAACCATATGCAGCGGTGAAACTTTCTTCGTTCACAAAAAGAGAAAAGCAAAAGAGAAGGTACCGAATGTTATCTCGAGGGAAGTCGCAACAAGCGTCCACAGGTACAGCGAGGCAGTGCAGTGACCACCCTCGGCCACCAAGACCTAGCATCCGCTTCATCCGAATTCACAAGAGAGAGTCGTGGACATCGACCATAGTTGATTTTACCTGACACGTGACGAAGAAGATGACCATGTCATGCCACCTAAATCACGCTCAAGCATGGTGTTGAGAAATTCCGAGGGAATGAGACGTTATCCAAGCCCGTTAAGACAGCTCTGCAGCCAGAAAGCTCTGACGCACAGCAGACTAGGATGACTGAACGGACGGAATTCAGAGAGTGGCAGAAATCACTGTTGATTCTAGATGACACATCGGCGTTATGACCGCCACGCAAACCAGAGGCCCTCCCAAAGGCGATACGTCCACACGCGTGTGAAAGCGAAAAAAGCTTGATGAAAAAAGCAAATTCCCTCTCCCAAAGCACACTCTCACATCTCACACACCCACTCACACGGTGGCAACCACCACCTGTCCCAACGACAGGCGAGGCCGTCTGTACATGCTCGCTCGCACGCGCCGCCACACCAGTCACACGGAGAGAGCGGAAGGAGAAGCGGCTGTGGCAGAAGGTCACCTGCGAGTCCACCTGTTTCCAGAAGTCGCTGCTACCAGATATCTACGTCTGCACTCTACACGTATGCATAAGCCACAGTGGATTTCGACTCGAGCGGACAAGTTCGCTGTCCGCTCCGTGTTCCGCCGAGCACACCGTGGACGGCTCACAGGTATGAGGTGTGGAGCAGAAGACAGTCTTCGAAGGGTACATGTAGGGATTACGGCCTAATTCCGCTATACCCGCTGTTTGGGCCTCCGAATTTTCTCCTGGCCATTTTTCGCACATTTATTTACGTTACTCACTTTACACGAAATATGCCTGCTGTACCCACTTTTCTCGAAGCGCCAGACATCATGCATGCCGCACCCACTAATGCAAACAAATTCACGCTACACCGGTTCCATACGAATTATTTCGACGAATGTGGGTATCTCAAGTATGAATTTTTATTTTTCATCGGTTTCATAGGATATTTTATTTCATCCTATGTTTATTGTTCCTTTATGTGACGAATTTTCTGTTATTTATATTTTAATGACAATTAGTCGCGTTTCCGGCACATAAAACAGTGGGGTTATCATTTATGTCAAGTTCAAAATTCTCTTTTTTTCGTCGTCGGACATTGGCCGCTAGTCTTTCCTGTACATCACAATCACGCGACCGTGGATGTCCACGGTCCCGGTTTGGGTCCCAAAAAAGCCCCCATAACTTTGACATAAAATAACAAAATTACTCGTGCGAACACACGAGTTATAGGTAAAAACCCCCGGTTTGGGTCCCAAAACTAGGGGTAGGGTTAAAAACGGAAATGGGCTTCCGGAGACACGAAATATTCGAGTCTTCCTACTCTGGCTCATTGATGACGATTGCCCCTCAGTCCTGCGAAGGGGCTAAACCCCTGACGCGAACTGAGAACGTGATTCTGCGAACTCCGACAATGACCTCAGAGCAAGAGCTGGAGGTTCGAACCGTTACAATGGTATTAGAGCCAAACGACCCTCGCGACCAAGGGTTCGACGGAAACGGCGGCTAGACGCCGCTGGCAGCTACAAGCAATAGCAAAAGTGCCAGCAGGGACTACGGCATCTACACCTAACGGATTGAAGTGTCGTTAAGTGCTTTGGAGAGCTGAAAAAGAGCTCTACTTGGTGGAGCCTCTTCCCTCCAGTCTCTCCTCACCTCCAGGGGACCTAATGAATGTTTGTGGGACGGGGTGGGGAGTGCCCACCCCCAAACCACCAAGTTTTTCCCCTGTTTTCAAGGTTCCCCCCTCCCTCCTTCATCCAAAAAATTGGGACAACATTTTTCCCAAGGCCACGAGCTCTCACGACCTAAGAGCACCCAGAAAAAGAGGAAGGACAACACCTTCAAGATTTTGGCGGCTTCCCCGACGCCGCCGGCTCAAGGAAGACGCTGCCAAAGGGCGCAAGGCACGCAAAGACTTAAGAGGAGGCCAAGAAAGAAAAAGACAAAGGGAAGAGAATAATTTAGAAGAGGGAATAAAGGAGTTGCTAGGATTTACTAGAACTCCTTTGCCATTCTTTGCCTTTGTCGTGTGAGCGACACTCACATTCGTTTTGTCATTCTTTTGTATTTCAATTTTCTGTTTTCCTAGGTACTAATCCTTGCCAATCGCTGTGAGTCACGGCTTAGGAAGTCTAGTTCCAAAAACCACGACCTTGTGCCGACGTGGCGGCCTAGGACAATAGAAATTGAATTTATAATTGTCTCATGGATCGTGAGTGCAAGGGGTTTGTGGGAGGTGATTCCTCCTTAACGTTGTGGGGTGATCTTCGCAACAATCTTCATGTGCTAGTTGCACGAGCGACGAGATGGCAAGTGCCGGACCGTCCAAGACCAACAAGGGTAAGGTGGTGACGTTCTCACCACACGCCCTCGGCGGACTCCAAATTTTGGGAGCCGCCGCCGCGAGCACGGTTGCCAATCCAAAGGCAACCTTATTGCCTAAGGCAATCGTACCGCCTAACGCAACCGTACCGCCTAAGGCCACCGTACCGCCTAAGGCAACCGACGCCAACCTCGGCGAAAGCGAGAGGCATGTGGAGGCCAAAAAAGTGCTCGACGAGCACGTCGACGCGCACGTGGGCGACCCCTACACGACGAACGACGCAATGGAGGAGGATCTCCTAGAGGGGGACCCCGACGAAGAGCATGACGCAGACGATTGCGAAGGCGATGAGAATCGCGACATCGCCATCATCGTGCGGCAAACTCGAGTCGATTTCTCGAGAAGGATAAGGCATCCGCCGCATTGCCTGAAGTTGCCGACGGCAGCGAGACTGTCGGGAGCAGCAAAGGCGTTGAAAGCAGTCACACGGGAAGTTCCCACGAGAACGAGCGGGACGATGACGCCGCGAAGACAATTCGCGATGACCGTTCATAGGTTCGCAGAGTTTGTTGCTGAGGCGGCAGGCCGACTCAAGATCACCACCGACAGTGGAAATACGGCACCACTCGGAGGAATGGGGGCGGACCCCCCTTCCTACGATGTGGCTGCAATGGGACACGGCAGCGCCCACTCAAACGTCGTCGCCGACGACAGTCTCCTCCGAAAGGTGGGACTCCTTGGAGGCGTGTACGCGAACCGTACCCTCCTGCAGTGGGTAAGGGTGCATGGACAACGGGAGGCCCTGGAGGCTGTCGTCGATGCTCTGACGACATCAGAGCTCAAGTTCGCGTTCGCCAACCTACTGGCCCACGTCGGGGAGAGCATCACGGACCTCGACCGTGATCGCGAACTGCAACGCCTGGCCGCCCATGAGGCAAGCCGTCGATGCAACGACCTCGAAAAGGTATTGCAGAGTGTGACCCAAGTGCGGATGCAGTAGCAAGCACAACGTGCCGCAGCTGCGGATGCCACTACCGGTGGCAGCGACGACTTGCTTACCTCAACGACTTTGGGGCCGGTCATGAACACGTCCTTCCTCCACAGTGTGGAGATCTTCCAGAAGGGAGTGAAGCTGACCGACTGGCTAAATCGCATGGAGCACGTTCTACGTGTCCACAAGGCTCCACTCAGCCAGTGGGGCGACCTTGCCACGACGCGGCTTGAAGTCAAACTCTTCAAGTATGTGGTCAAGGAGCGGAGTGCGCAGCAGCCGCACCTCGAGTGGCAGCCCATGCCGTGGGAGGCCCTCTGCGTGATCATGCGTAACTAGTGCACCCAACGTGAGGAGGCACAGTGCGCCTTCCACAAGATCAAGGGCTTTAGGCAGCTGGACAGTTTGCTTGAATCCTACTTGAGTGAGTTCACCGCACTCGTGGAGGAAGTCGAAAGCTTCATCGAGGACGATGGGACTCAAACCTTCAAGTACCCGAAGTGCATGCCGCTGGAGTACTCCATCGGCATGCATGATGGTCTTGCCAGCGAGAAGCTGAAGGATAAGACCACCATGACAGCCAGTGGCCAAGCTTGGACAAGCTAGAGGGCGTTGTGCGACTACATGAGCAAAGTGTATTCGGCTAACCCAAAGCACTACTCCGATGCACGGCCGAACGCACATGCACAGCAAGGCCGCGACATGCGCATGAACGCTACAGGGGTTGGTGGGTCGGCTGGACAACGAGGCATGGCCAAGGGCAAGTTGCCTGCAAATCCCCCAGCCAAGAAGGCTGGTGGACACAAAGGCCCCAACAACAAGCGCAGCCGCGAGAATGACGAGCTGCAGGCGGCGCATGAGCGTCGCAACGCAGTCTTCCAAGAAGGGCTCTGCCACAACTGCATGCAGCCGGGCCACTTTAGGGCTCAGTGCCCTGAGGCTGCTGGTGGTGGACAAGGAGCCGCGGCATTAGGTGCAGCAGCAGCACCTCGTGGGGATGGTGCAGCAGGAGGTCGTGGACAGGGTCATGGACAGGGTGGCATTCGCGACAATGGGCTTGGCTGTGATAATGGACAAGGTCGTGAGACGGGTTTTCCCCACCCCTGAGTGATATTAGTGGGGACCACTGTACACTTGATGTCCGACATTATCCACTAAACCTTGCATCTCCGGACGAGATGCATGATCGTACATGCTTAGTGGTGGCGACACCGACCATTGTGCAAGAGTTGTGTGACACAGTGATTGAAGCAAATGCCCTCAAAGCAATAAGTTCAATCACGTTCGCGGTACCTTTAGTCGAAGATTTCGACCCAGTAAAACTTAAAGGCTGGAAGGTGCTAGCCGAATTCACATGTACCCACAAGATGTGGACTCGAGTGGGTGAATCATGGGAGTTGCGACGCCCGTCGTACAGAATCTGTGTTTATGACAAACTCGGCTTCCCGACGTCGAGCCCGTTCACTTGGAAGAGTAGAGGTAACATGACAATGCAGTTCAAAGGACACCTAGTTGTTGCTCCCGTGAACGTACTTGCTGACACTGGAGGAGACGAATTTTTTGTTAGCCTTGGCTTTACCCGGCAGGTTGGTCTGAAGCACGAGCCATCGAACGGTGCAATTGTTGTCGGTGACAACCGTACGGTACCCGTGATCGGTACTTGTAAAGCGAAAATTTGTATTCAAGGGTACACACAGAGTGTCATATTGAAGGTACTCAACCTTATTGACCCGTTTGACGTGGTGTTAGGCGATCCCTGGCTCCGTGAGAACAAGGCTCTAATGTGCTTTGAATCAAATCATTTGATCCGCCGAAAAGGACAGCGCTGCTTTACGTTGATTCCGAGAACGGAATTATCACCGACCCGACTCAAAGTCCATGCCAGCTTGTCTGCGACGCAGGTCAAAAGACGTATTCGACAAGGTTGTCCATACTTCTTGGCTCAGCTCCAGAAAGTGGAGGACGACGTGAAGGAAGACACGCCACAAAAGATCAAATCTCTATTGGCCGAGTTTTTGGATCTATTCCAAGACCCACCGGCTATGCTTCCACCAGAAAGACACATGGGCCACACGATTTTGTTGCAACCGAGGCGACTCCTCTATTCAAACCCATGTATCGGCTTAGTCCAAAAGAAAGGCGAGAGGTCGAATCAAAGAGTACCTTGAAAAGGGGTGGATCGAGCCAAGTAGCTTGCCGTACGGTACGCTGATCCTTTTTATGAACAAAAAGAACGGTGGTTTACGCATGTGCGTGGATTACCGGGTGTTGAACAAGGTGACGGTGAAAAATCGATTCCCCTTACCGCGGATTGAGGTCCTCCTTGACCAACTCCAAGAGGCAAAGGTGTTTTCGTCCTTGGATTTATCCCAAGGGTACCATCAAATCCGCATAACGGAAGATGATGTGCCCAAAACCGCGTTTCGAACGCACATGGGACACTATCAGTTTCGAGTGTTATGCTTCAAGCTTACAAATTCTCCGGAAACCTTCCAAGAAGAAATGAACCGAACGTTCGCCAAGCAACTCCGTGAGTTTGTCTTGGAATACCTGGACGACATCCTCATTTTCTCCAAATCAATAAAAGACCACATAGAACATCTGCGCAATGTTCTGGCAATCCTTCGGGAACAGAAGTTCTATGCAGAAGTGAACAAGTGCAAGTTTGCACAAGATGGGCTCAAATACCTTGGACACATCGTTGACAAGGACGGCATCCGTGTCGACCCACGAAAGATCCAAGCTGTTGTAGACTGGCCACGCCCCGAAAACATCGGGCAGATTTGGTCTTTCTTCGGCCTTGCAAACAACGTTTGACATTTTATACAAGGGTATTTGACCCTGGTAGGACCGTTAACCAAACTCACGCGAAAAGACGTCTGTTGGGAATGGACGTCTGATTGTGAGAACTCTTTTCTCAAAGTCAAAGATTTTCTATCCACGGCGCCCGTCCTAGCTTTTCCGGATCCATCGCAACCGTGGGAGGTTCGATGTGATGCATCGGTAGTAGGACTCAAAGCCGTCCTCATGCAGAATGGTCACCCAGTTGCGCATGAAAGCCGAAAGCTCATCCCTGCGAAAATGCGGTATACGACTAGGGATCAAGAGCTCCTTGTAGTAGTACACGCTTTCAAGATGTGGTGTTGCTACCTCGAGGGTGCTGAAGGTAGTGTGATGGTTGTGATCGACCATAACCCATTGGTGTTTTTTCAAACACAACCAAACATGTCAAGACGGCAAGCACGTTGGAGTGAATACCTAAGCCGATTCTCGTTCACATGGGAATACCGGCCTGGACGCATCAATATGGCCGATCCAGTAAGCTGACATCCTGTGGAAATTAAGGCAACCACTGAGGTCGGTGGGTGTTTTATGGCCATTGCGACAACAATCGTGCAAGCACCAGTTTCCCCTACACCTCTGTGGCAACCACCTCGAGAGATTGTCCACTACAACGGTCTTGTAAACAGGATCCGGATGGGATACTGCGTGGATTCTTGGTTTCAAGATTCTTGAAATCTGGACAAGTACGAATTTGTGGGGGCTGCAGGAATCTTCTGGCACGGAGAACAAGTTGTGCCAAACTCGGGAGACCTTCGAGCGAAGATTATCTCCCAGTTCCACGACCCGCCGACCGCAGGTCATGTGGGACCTCGAAAAACTAGACAGGCACTCTCGGACCACTATTGGTGGCTAGGATGGAGTGTCGATGTCCGTAAGCATTGCATGACATGCGATCCATGTCCTCGAAAAAAGGCTAGTAACAAAAAGCCTGCTGGACTCCTCCAACAGCTTCCCATTCCTGGGACTCCATAGGAGTGCGTCAGCATGGAATTCATTACTGGTCTTCCGGACACATTTCGTGGCCACGATACAATACTAGTGGTCGTGGACATTCTGACGAAGATGGCACACTTCATTCGTACAACCACTGACGTGAACGCAAAGGAGACCGCTTGTCTCTTCCTTGAGGGTGTCGTAAAGTACCACGGCTTGCCGTTGCGCATTATCTCCGATAAAAAAAATTATCAGTAAGTTCCGACAAACGATGCGCAAGTACTTCGGTAGTGAGTCGCAAATGTCGACGACATTTCACCCTCAAACTGATGGACAAACAGAGTGCATGAACCGCACTCTGGAAGAAATGCTCCGCATGTCCGTGGACCCTGCCATGAATGACTGGGACAAATTCCTAGCACCGGCAGAGTTTGCGGTGAACAAATCGGTGAACGATTCTACACACTTCACACCGTTAGTGTTGAACAATGGTCGACATCCAGTTGTGCCCTCTTCGTTGGTGAAGAGTGGGAGTACAGGAGGACATGTTCCTTCTGCTCAAGCCTTTCCCGAGCGCATAGAATCCTTCTTCTAGGAGGCGAAGGGTCACCTTCAAGCTACTCGGCAATGACAAAAGACATATGCCGATCATAGTCACACTGAGGTCTCGTTTCACATCAAGGACAAAGTGCTACTTAGCAGTAAGAATCTTCGGCTGAAGTCACCAGGGGTACAAAAACTTCTACCAAAGTGGATTGGGCCGTTTCTCATCATTGTACGCATCGGGCCGGTGGCATACCGATTGGTGCTTCCGCCGAGTATGACAATACATGACGTGTTTCATGTGAGTATGTTGGCTCCATACACGGCAGAGGGAACCGTTCAGCCACCACCGACAGTACTTGCTGCCGACGGTCAATACCAGGTCCTCCACCTACTCTAGCACTAAGAGCGTACTCTCCGATTGCGGGTTGTTAGAGAATACCTTGTTCATTGGGCCGGGTGTGGACCTGAACACAACTCATGGGAGCCCGAATCTAGTTTGCCCACAAGGGTAGTCAACAATCATTGGAGCAAGCTGGCAGATCGCACAGATCGACGCGTGTCAGGGGGCACAACCTAAACACGGAAAAAGTGAACAACATTCCCGCAGGGCGGCATTCATGGAATGCAACCATAGGATGTTGGGGACGCCCAACATGGTTGTCACGCGGACACTCCAGCCTAAAGGGGGGAAGCCGCGAGCCGTGCTGACCTACAAGATGTAGCTTAGGCCCAAGTACCATGCACGTGTTCATATTTAGCTCGTGATTGAAATTATCTATTTTCTTTCACAATGCCGATGACTTCGTAACTGACAATCCTACTTGTTCATGAACCGAGATGGTACATAATAAGTGGGGAGGAATGTAGCGGGAGGGCCGGTTCAGCCCTCCCTCCTCGCTGAAACGAGGAGTGGTTGCGCAGCACCCCTCGCGCCAGTGAAGGCTGGCCGACGGCCAGCACTTCGTTGGCCGCCAGCCAGCTGGTTGCCGGCCGGCTGGACGGCCGACGGCCGGCCGAGTGACCGGCCGGCCACCAGCCGGCCAGCCGCCAGCCGCTGATCGTGGCCTGAGCCCGGTCGGCAGCTGAGGGCATGCGAGGGCCTCGAGGGCGAGGCCTCGTGGCCTCCTGCCCTCGTCCCCGCTCGCCCTCCTCGCAAGCGAGCGAGCGAGGACGAGGGAGGGGGGCGAGGGATGAGAGACGAGAGAAACTTGCACGAACTTGCCAGCGTGTCTCGCGCGAGACGATTTCATGCCAGAACGTCAAAACGTAAATCGAAGTTTGATTGCGACAAACTTTGACATAGAATAACAAAATAACTCGTGTGAACACACGAGTTTGAGGTAGAAACCCCCGGTTTGGGTCCCAAAACCAGGGATAGGGTTAAAAACAGAAATGGGCCTCCAGAGACTCAAAATATTCGAGTCTCCCTGCTCTGGGTCGTTGGTGACGATTGCCCCTCAGTCCTGCGAAGGGGGTAAACCCCTGACGCGGACTGAGGACGCGTTTCTGAGAACTCCAACGACGACTTTGGAGCAGGAGCTGGAGGTTCGACCCGTTACACTATCGCACGAGGCATCGCACGCCGGTAAGCTGGAACTGAGACCTCTTTTTTTTCCAAATCGTTGTCATTCGCACACAATCAAAGAAGAGCGGCCTCATAGTGTCTCCGGTTTGTGGCCGTTCGATCCGTCGATCGGAGGTACGGAGAGGGTCAAGCAGTAGAAAGGGACAAATGCGTGTCTATTTGGCCTTTTTTTTCTTATTACGACTTTTACTATGCTGCTATTTTATAGAGAGAAATTCAAAAAAAGATCACAAAGAAAATAAATTTGCCGAACTCTTTCGGTCGTTCGACTTGGTGATCTGACGGCACCCATATTTTACAGTTTAGATACTTAACAATAACAGACGAATACATATGTTGTAGAAATGCGATATCAGATACGCAAAATGTTAGTATGGATATTTTGTCAACAAATACGACCCGTTTGACTGACAATAAGACAGGACCACAGGATATCTTGTAAAATCAACTAGACGAAAAAAAAGATACCTACTAGGTATCCGGGAGTCGCCACTCCTTGTTGTGCGTACAACCATTGTGCGCACAATGACCTGTGTGTCGTTTTGCATGCGTCTTGTGAGAGGAAAACACTTTGTTGGTCACGCAAAATCAACAATGGCGCTCTGCATGTACCTAGGGTATCGGCGTCGGTATGGAGCAGCCGTCCAACTTGATGCTGATACCGGTACCGATACTTTTCTTATTCCCTAGTTCAAGGAATCTTAACCATAGCAAAAGCCGTAAAATCACAAAGAGAATGAGAGAGAGAGAGAGAGACGGGGGGAGAGTGTGAAAGAGAGAGAGACCCGTGAAGGTAGAGATACACTAAACGTGTACAAAGAAAAATTGTGAGCATGTAAGTCACCTTAAAATCTCGATATATGTTTTTTAAGGAAACGTATTAGCATACAGGACCCAATCTGTGATGGCGTAAGTGACTAACGTTTTCTTTTCATGTCGTCGGGCGTATTTCGGTGGAGTGTCAAAGTGGTTATGCAGAGAATTACATTGTTCCCCATGCGATTTCTAGCTTGATGGACATCCGGAGAATGAGTTTTTAACAGTGGCCCTCAAACGTATTTTCTGCATTTTGTGGACGTTACGGGTATTTATCTGTGAAAGTGGCCGTCCTATTCATTTTTTGCGAAAACTGGGGAAGCCGTACATTAGGTGCGACGACAATGGCTATACGAAAAGTGTACCCTAGGGATTATCCACGAAATTAGACTGTGCGTATGCCCTACACTGCAACCGCAAGAATATTAACATCTTACTTGGCGTTCGGAAGAATAACACTTCCCTACCCACTGGCCTCAGAATACTACCACTTTATCTATGAACAGCAAGAAATCGCAATTGTCAACGCTACATGCAATGCAGCGTCGACATGATGATGTCATCAATTTCTTTTAACATTCACAAACCCCTCATTCGAGGGCTTTGTGAATGTTCGTGGAAGGGGGGTTGCGAATGGTTTGCATGGGGGTCCGAGACTCCCCGTTCATTGAAAGGAAACCTGCTCGGCCCTTCTGCCATGGAGCCCGGCAGGAGCCCGTGCAAAAATAAAACCCTAAAACCCCGAATGCAATTCGGGGTAGGGTTTGGATAAGGTTTGCATGTGAAACCTTTGGGGTTTGCAAGTTCAAATAATAAACATCATGAGCGTTTTAGCTCGATCTCAAAAACAGGCATTTTCGCTCGACCGCGATTCTCGCATGGGAGCGAGAGTCGCGAGGAGGGGTCGACATGCCCCGCCTCGCATTGCTCAATCAGCGGCATGCACTGCTGATGGAGCATGGTGAAGCTTTTTTAAGTTGCTAGACAGGGCGTCAGTATAATTTAGTCGATGGGTAGGGCGTCACCAACCCCCTCGCGGATTGGGTAAAGGGGTTATTATGCTCTTCTTGGAATTGAGACACTTGCATTTGGCAGATGGTGTGCATCCAGAACAAGTGTCGGATATGTAGTGTTCCGCCAAGTGGAACGTGGGTGGTTCACAGGGATGATGGACGGAGCATTAGATATTTCAATGGATTGGGACAAATTGATAACATGTATTAACAAGTGTACTTTGATGACTGACGTCAAAAAATTTGAGCACATGTGGAATGACGAGAATCAGAATGAGGCATACGTTAGCTCCTCGGCGCTCCAGCCAAGCGTCGCGTGTGAGGTCCCACCGTGATTGGCTACTTGAAAAGGCTCTACCGAGAAGTTGGGGGATTTGGAGATTATTGAGGCATGGTTTGAGAAACGGGGGTGTGACCATATATCCATGGAATTCAGATTTGATCTGATACATCCAGTAACCGCTCTTTAACAATGCCATATCCACCACTTTCAAGCTTTAAAGCTGAAACACCCACACGTCGAAGAAAAGCAACGAGGTATCCAGAAAAAGAAGAGCGCAAACACCATGTCGGCGTTGCATAAAATACAGTGTCGGAGTGCTGATATCATTATTCCAGTCGAACCGTCACAATCCCCTCCTTCGAGGATTTTATGACTGTTTGAAGAGGGGTTTGCGTGGGGTTTGAGTGGGGGGTCCGAGGCACCCCATGCATTGAAAGGGAACCTGCTCGGCCCCGCTACCGCGGAGCCCAACAGGTGCCCGCGCGCAAAAAAAAACCCTCAACCACGAATTACATTCGAGGAAGGGTTTGAACTTAGCTATCATCATAAACAGTGGGTTGCATACAGCAAAAAATATTGGACACATGTGTTTTCGCGCATTTGCAATCGGTCTGGAGAAGCAAATGGGGAGGGGGGGGAGTTGGGGGGTTCACCGCTCGATCACAATCTCGTGAGGGGGTGAGAGTAGCAATCGAGCGACTATCTCATGGCCATCTTCGCCATGCTCGATCAACGACGCATGTCGCTGCTTGAGCATGGCAAGGGAGCTGGATACCTTGTTCTTATATTTAAAAGTGCTGGATATGGCAGACATAAGTTTCCGCTTGTGGATATGGCAGGGTCAACCCTTCGGGCGCGTGGTTATCCAGGCTATTTCGCCCTTTGAGAAATGTCCAGCGCCGTCGAGAAAGTCGACCACATAAAATGGAAACATTGACACAGTTACGATACTTCCATTGACCATTCTTGAAGGTTTTCAAAATTGTTAGAGCCTTCTTGAATAGAGCATCCGTATTCGGGGCAGGTGGCCAAAATGCCTCCAGCCGATTGGCATAGACATATCAAGGTCGACACACGGTGGGCCATAAATGTGAGGAGCGGAATACCCATCTGCGGAGTTTAGGGAGAAATGTACGTCGGGGACGTAATACCCTCCCCCACTCCTCTTACTAGCAACGTCACTGCACGTAAGCCGACGTAGGCCGATGACGGCAGTAGTAACAGTCGATCAGTTGACGTCTCGGAGGTTGTCGAAGGGCTCCAAACTATTTTGGACGTCATCTTAGCCGTGCCAATTGAACAGATACTTGGTCATTTCCCCAAAGTGTCGATGTCCTGGGATGTCTTCAATGACGTACTCCATATCCCTGTCCACTTGAATAGGAGGCAAAGGTGTGACGTCTCGGCTGAGGAATTTTGCGCCGGGGTCCCTGGAGTGCTTGAGCTTGCTGAAATGGATGGCATAGTGAATTGCCATGCTTTCAACAATGCAAAGGCGAGCAATGACAGGGTTTTGCATTCGCTCGACATTGAGCGGTCCCAAGCATCGAGGTTTGAGCTTTGCAAAGGTTCTAACATCATATTTTTAAAAATTTACCAAGCTAAGGAGGACGCGGCCTACGTTGAACATGTGATCCCTGCGATCTCAATCGGCTACTCACATCATGGCTGCTTCTGTCTTGGTGAGGTTTTCTTGTGTTTCCTCCCAGATGCGAGATAAATCCCATCGTTGGATGTCAACCGTGGGAATGTTGCTCTGAATTTGAGGTCCTATTGGTGTGATAGGAGGTCTGATGTATACTACTCCAAAAAGGAGATTACTTGTTACGATGGAGGTGGCGATGTTGTATGCAAGTTCAGTCGGCAATTTGGCTGTCCAATCAAGGCTGTGCGGCTTGCATAAAGTGTAGAGAAGCCTTTTGAGCTTCTGATTGGTCCACTCAATTTCTTCGTCGATTTGAGGATGGAACACTCTTCACAGCTAGATCCGACTACCGTAACGAGTCATCCATTCGTGCCATAATCGGCCAGGGAAGCGGTCGTCCCTGTCGTTGATGATGTTACGTGGTGCGCTGCGTGGTTGTACGATCTCTTTTCAGAAAAACTCGCTGTCCCTTCTGCAGTGATGTGCTCCTCATTGGCATGCAGTACAGTTTTTATTAAAAATCTGTCCACTACCACGAGGATGGCATTGTAGCCCTCAGGAGTGGCGGGCAATCTTGTCACGAATTCCATGCCAATCTGGACCCACAGCTCTATCAGAACATGAAGTGGTTGGAGTAGTCTCGGTGGCCTCGTGCGACGAGATTTTTGCCATTGATGGGTGTCACACTTTTTGTAGGAAGCTGCCATGTCGGTCTGCATCTTGTCCACAAATGTTACCTTGTCAGCATCTTCAGTAGCTTGTTCTCGCCAAGGTGTCCACCTAGACCAGTGTTGTGGCATTCCTCTAATAGCATCTACCGCACATCCTCGTTTGGTCGAAAGACGAGTTGGCTAGTCAATCGACATCCTTTGTAGGGGTTGTCGAACGAGAAATTGATTTTTCGTACCCGCTCAACTCCTTGTAATCCTTCAGAAAAAGCCTTGCCATGTATGGGTCTCGTTTGATCTCGGTCATCAGACTTGGACTCCGGCTGAGAGCATCCGTTGGCTTGGTTTGCTTAGGTTGGTACTTGATGTTGTGGTTGAAGTTTGACTCCATCCATAGAGTTTGTCAAAGGCCCGGATTCAGTTGAGTCTTGAGACATCTCAACACCTGATGGTCAGTGCGGGTGGTGCATTACCGGCATGCTAAGTGGTAACGCCATGTTATAAATGCATGCACAAAGACGGGAATTTCCTTCTTGTGCAATGCGTAGTTGAGTTCCGGTTCGCGTAAAATTTGTAACATGTACGGGGTGGTTATCTTTTACCACCGTGGTCTTCGAGGAGAATGACTCTGTTAGCTTGGTTGGACGTGGTAGTGGCCATGATGTAGTCCACAGTATGATATGTCAATCATAAGGCTGGTGCCAAGGTCAAAGCATTCTCAAATAGTTGAACTGTTTTGGTTCGCTATCCCCCCAATTCTACTTGGTGGTTTTACAAGTGAGATCGGAGAGAGGCACTGACACTCGAGTTTAGTCCTTTACGAATCAATGGTACTGCCCTTCATCCACTCTAATTCAGAAAGTAGCTACTTATCTTTCTTTCGGGTCAGGCCCATATTTTGGTTTTGCCTTCCTAGTGTAGCGTGGCAGTGCCACGCCGACCGGTCGAAGGAGCCACGTGGCTCGAGCGGGGTCACCTGGAACTGTGGGCGGTGAGACAGTATGGCTTGAGGGCCAGAGACCCTCAAGCACCACGGTTTTGGCCTAGTTGGCCAAGGATTCCGTCGAATTTGTTACATTGGTATCAGAGCTCCAGGGCTCGAATCCCACGTTGGGATTACCGGAGATGCCGAGGCGGCTCTCACTCCTAGTAGGGAGGAGTGTAGAGTGGCAGTGCCACGCCGACCGGTCGAAGGAGCCACGTGGCTCGAGCGGGGTCACCTGGGACTGTGGGCGGTGAGACGGGATGGCTTGAGGGTCGGAGACCCTCAAGCACCGCGGTTTTGGCCTAGTTGGCCAAGGATTCCGTCGAATTTGTTACATTGGTATCAGAGCTCCAGGGCTCGAATCCCACGTTGGGATTACCGGAGATGCCGAGGCGGCTCTCACTCCTAGTAGGGAGGAGTGTAGAGTGGCAGTGCCACGCCGACCGGTCGAAGGAGCCACGTGGCTCGAGCGGGGTCACCTGGGACTGTGGGCGGTGAGACGGGATGGCTTGAGGGTCGGAGACCCTCAAGCACCGCGGTTTTGGCCTAGTTGGCCAAGGGGACCCGTCGAATCCGTTACACCTGGCCAGTGGGCAGAAATTCCTTTGAAGCTGGCGATTGAATAAAATCGGTCCAAGAAAAGGCCAGATCGGTTCATAGGCATTCTCTCCCATCCCTTGCATCATCAGCATGTGCCAGCAGTGCACGTGGTGCGCTACCTTGCAACATTCCAAGTGATTGGCCTATCGCGGGATAGTCCACCGCGCTTTCCCTACCGAGCAATGGCGTGTGAGCGGAGACTATAACAACTCATTTTGATTTTATGTGTTCGCTTCCTCAGTGACCTTCCCTAGCCAACAGTCCAAAATTGAAGGGTACTTTTGCCACATACCCACTTTCATCGCAACTAATGTACACCATGCCAAATTTTCTCAGAAAAAGAATAGGGGGGGGGGGGGACTTCGACAGAAAAATAACTAGAACGTCCACGGAAGGGAGAAAATACTTTTGAGGACCACTGTTAAAAATTAATACTCCAGATGTCCACCAAGCTAAAAATCGTATGGGGACCAATGTAATTTTCCGCATACCCACTTTCCACACCTGCCAAAGCAACACAAAATTATTGAAACAGGACCCCATTCTAGCCTTGCACTGCAAGGACAGCGATGCAGCTGCCATTGCCAGTAGAGCACACATTCACAAGATTCCACTCTGACTTTGCGACATTGTCATTCAGGGCTACCATTGGAGGGTTGCATACGTGTCTTTCCTCAGTGTCCAATGATCGAGCGCCATTCATTTGCCTCTTGCAATCACCATCCACCCCGTGCAATTTTTCTGTGCAAGTACAGTTGACGACCTAAACCATGAAAACAATCATTGAACCCTTATGTCGTCAGTAGAACAGGTGACAGAAGTTAAACCTACAGTCCGCACATGTTTGCACACAACCCATCAAGAACGAGTACGAGGGCAGGCCCGGTCCGTTCGTCCAGTGCACATCAGTTGCCGCGTCTGGGGTGCAACGCCTCATGTTGCCACATTGACTGTACGGAGAACCATCTCAAACCGTTCGCTTTTATGTGATTTACCTGTCAAACATAATGGTGCGCACTGCCATCGTTTCCGCATGCAGGCCCCATGCAACACATAAACTGTGGACGTCAACAACTATGTGGTACACCTTATCCATCGCACAAACATGGCTACCAACGACGACAGGAGTGGAGTTCCGAATGGGCCGCGCCGATGGGATGAAGCCGGTGCGTGGGATGGAGAGGAAGCATTGCGGAGAGCAGCCATGTTGCATCTGCGGGAAGCCGCAGCTGCATGGGCCACCATTAAGGCTGAGTTTGACCATTGGGTGACGCGTAACGGGATGCCATCATGGACATCCACAACACCCCCAACGGAGACCATGGTTTGGATCCTGGACAGGCGTATGTCCACTCAGCGTCTTCCTAACAATCCTTATCCGTGGCAACCCTGGGTGTACACAGAGCCATCCAGCCCTTTGTGTGGCAGATAGTGGGCATGCGTAATATTTATCCACAAATATATTCTAGGGTGAAATAGCCAGGATACCCGTAACCCAAATCGCGGACCCTCCCATATCCACGAGCGGAAATTTATGTCCCCCATATCCAGCACTTAACAAAACACGAACGAACTATCCGGCTCCCTCTCCATGCTCGATCAGCGACATGTGGCGCTGATCGAGCATGGCGAGGAGGGTCATGTGACCGTCGCTCGATCGCGACCCTCGCTCCCTCGCGAGATCGCGATCGAGCGATGACCCTTTTTTACCAATTTTCTTTTTCGACGTGCAAACCCTCTATTACGATTTAGGGTTTTCTATGTTTTGTGTGGGAGGAGCCTGTGCAAAACATAAAACTTTACATTGTAATAGGGGGTTTGCGCGTCGAAAAGGAAAAGGAAAAAAAAAAACAGAGTCATCGCTCGATCGCGATTGAGCGACAACGCCCATTTCAATTTTTTTTTTCATGGCACACAAAATACCTTAGGTTTGCGAGACAAACATCTTCAAACCCAACCACGAATTACATTCGGGGTTGAGGGTTTTATTTTTTGCGCGGGCATCTGCTGGGCCCCGTGGTAGCGGGGCCCAGCAGATTCCCTTTCAACGCATGGGGTGTCTTGGACCCCTCGCGCAAACCCCACGCAAACCCCTCCCTTGAACAATCACAAACACCTCAAACACGGGGTTTGTGATTGTTTCAGGGGCATGATGATGTCATCAATCCAAATTTCATGCAGCGACGACATGGTGTTCACGCGCGTTTCTTTATACGTCATTGTTTTTCTTCGACCGGTGGATGTTTCAGTGGTAAAGTTGAAACCAGCTGGATATGGCGTTGTTAAAGGGTGGTCTGTGGATATGGCGGATCTATCGAGAATTTGATGGGTATATGGCCACACCCCCATATATTCTACATGTGTCCACTACATTCCTAGCATGACAGCCCTTACAATGGCAAAAACATGGCATGTGTCATAGTTAATCTGAAATTCATTCGTTTTCTGTCCACTTAAATTATATCCAGCCCTAAGTGTGGCACATAGTAGACATCTGGTATATATATGTACGAATTCATATAGGATGTGACCAATACTTATGTGCAACTCCTGTCCTCTGTGCTAGATAGTGGGCATGTGTCATTTTCATCCAGGAATTCATCCATGTTGTGTCCACTGATATCCAGTCTCTTTAAAGATTTGGTATGTGTATTCATTTTGTACTACTTGTCCATGTGCATGTTGCTTTACACTGGCCATCACTATCTTACTTCCTGCAGTCTCATCTGTTGTAGTACTATAAATACACACTTACTTCATCATGTGTTGTGTGTGTCGTATGTGACATGCATCATCCCGATACTGGCATCCATTTATGCTCGTGTCTGCGTAGTGCCTGCACTAGGTTATTATGGTTACATGAAACTACATTGCACTTTGTACTAGCAGCTAGTGGCTTCAACAGAAAATAATATACTGAGTTATTAGTGAGCAAGGTCCCTTTTCTTGAAGTTACCAACATTGAGCAGCAAGCACATGACCGAGTGGAGAAGTACATGACATTGGAAGCAACTTTGCAATCATTGTGCCCAATAAAACAAAGGTGCTAAGTCACATGTACTCATCAACAATCGAACGTACACGAGTAAACCGTGTACAATGCATATGACCTCACAAGTAGGACACCCTGCCCCTTCATTGAACTCTTGGCATGCATCCTGAAAGTCTTCCCCAAAGGGGGACGCACACATGCCCGTGCATGGGTTGGCCACTTGATATGTGGCCTTGTCCACCTCTGTCTTCCCTAGGTTGAGATTGGCCATCTTGCAACAGATGACATCTTCAGCAGGAATCAACAGTTGACACATTCACTGCACATCCCATGTCATGGGCCACATGTGATCTGACCAAGTGCCAGTGCAATCTCAGGTTTGGTTGCCGCTTGACCACAGTCTTCACCAGGACATGGATCTGCCTCACCTGTAGAGAAAACAGAAACAAAACAAAGCAAAGTTGAGGACATAGAAGTGAACACGTATACACCAATGACCATCAATGCATTTCATGGATGAGAGAATTACCTATTCTCAGACAGAAAGGCCTTTGCTCGTCTGTTTGCACCGCGGTGGTTCCTCTTCCCTGGAGGAGTCCGAGGGGGTGGAGCTGTCATTTGACTCCCCCTCCTCAGTTTCACTTGTGACATAGTATGAGGCACTTTCCTCCTCTGACCAGTCCACGGAGGAAGGAACATTGTCTATTGCGTTGTTTGCTGCCCCCACCAGACTCCTAGGGTTGTTCACCTTGGAAGATACCACAGGGTCTGCTGCTTCACCTGCTGCATCACTTCCAGATGCATTATCTCCTAGTGTGGCTGCTGCTACTGCTACCTCACCTGCTGCATCACTTCCAGTGGCATCACCACCTACTACAGGTTCTACGACTGTTGTTGTATCACCCACTGCATCACTTCCAACTACGTCATCACCCGCTGATTGTCCAGGTTGTCTGAGGCCTCGTCCACCATCACCCCGCACCCCGCGTCCTGGATAAGCTGGCTGGCCTGAGCTATTGCAACGTTAGCTGGGGAGAGGGCAGGTGGGTTTGTGCACTTTTGTGGCCCATGTCCAGCCAGGCCGCAATGGCTGCAGATGCGGTCCCTCTTGTGACGCTCATACAGGTCCTCCCACTTGGATTTCGGCCTCCCGACTCCGTGCTTCTTGCCTAGTGAGCCCCACTCCTCTGCGTACAGCACGTTACAAAGATTGATTCCAGGCATGGGATGAAGGTTGGTCCTTTTCCAGGCCTTGCAAATTCATCTTGTATGCGCTTGAACTCCCTGTTATTGAAGGCATGAGCGAAGGTCCATAAGAGGTCAGCGGCCACACCACCCGCCTTGGCCTTGATGTTCTCTCGGATGTGTTGCGTACAGTATGTGTGGGTAGCACCAGGCATTTCTTTGGCCACAGCAACGATCGAAGATGATGGTTGTTTATTGGTCTCGTGTTGTTGGATACGTTTGCGACAGCTACTGGACAAACCACGTCCAATTGTCCATGTCTTCTTGTCCGTAGAGCGCCCATGCCATGGGTACAGAATGGTTGTTGGCATCCCAGAACTGAGAAATGAGGAGAACCTACTTGAACCCGTTTTAAAAAACTGTAGCGTCCATGGTGATGAGGCATCGCACATGGTTCCATCCCTCACGAAAAGCGCCTGGTGCCACGAAGGCCCGGCGGAACACATTTTTCTTGTCCTGCTCAGCACATGAAAATGTCCGGGGTTCTACTCTCTTCAACTGCATGGCATACATCACATGTTGACACTCGTTTAAGGCAAGGGTTTTTCACATACGTAAAAGACGGTTGAAAAAAGGATGTGTGCCACAAAGTACTAACCTTTGCTATGTAGGCTGGGAAGAGGGACCACGAAAGCGTCTTCTCTCCCATCAGCTTCTCCTGGACCGCCTTCTTTGCTCCGTACACCACAGGTAGTGCAGTTTCTCCCATATACGTACCTCAACAATCTGCTACAGTGCCTTCGCGTCAGTCGACGGCTTTTTCTTCATCATCTGCTCGATGTGGCGCAGTACCCATGCTACCTTGGGTGCCTAATCGTCCTTCTTTGTGGTGGGGGTGTACTTGTGTCCATCCACAAACTCGTCCATGGCAACGTTGTCGTGCTTGCGTTGATAGCATCCCTTAAGGAGTCATGGGCAGCCCGCGGTCTTCCACAGTCCGCAGCGGACTTCCAGGCGACTTGGCTCACTGCGGATGCAAGAGACAGGCATGTTCCGTTCAACAGCGTAGTTTTGGATAGATTCATGGCAGGCATCCATGTTTCAAAAGGCTCAACCACCCGGGAAATCCGTGCATCTTGCGGTGCGCTTGCGTGAACGAGTAAGAGCGGCTTCCACTTCTTTGTCAATCTTCTCTGTCGGGGGGAGCGGCGTTTCTTCATCGGAAAACCTTGCAAAGAATACACGTAGGGAAAGAACTTCAAGCACATGTAGGGAGAAAGTACACAAGATTAACTTATGTGAAGTGGCAAGTGGGTAGCGTACTTCGACATAGCAGGAGGTCCATCCCTGTCAAATGCGATGCCATCTCTACAGACAAAGTGGGTTCAACCCACCTGCACGGTAACCACAAAACGGACGGACACGTTGATTTCCACCATGCCGCATTGTGCGATCTTCAACTCGGTCTGGAGAGCGTGGAGCCATACGCTCTACAACATTGACGTGACTGTTTTACACATGCTCCTCCCAATCGGTCCAAAGGAAGGAGGACTCAGGTGGAAGCGGGAGATGAGGACGTTTGGTGGATCGTCGTCCTCGTCGTCCGGGTAGTTGCCACCGGTGGCGTAAAAATTAACGGCCATCTTAATCAAAATTGGGTATAAAAATGCATGCCATGCATCATAATATGGATCTTACCCACCATCTACGCTTGGAAAACCCACCCGTTGTTAGAGCAAGGAGAGCCATCCTAGAGACAGACTCCCGTTGCATCAAAGCGGCGACATTGGAAGGACATGTCGAGTGCACATGAACAGTGGCTTAACGGTCACGACCCCTGCGGACAATGAGAGAGAATGTCCACACCGCATGGCGGTTGGCGGACTTACCATGACGACAACTGTCGAAAAACATGCATGCAATGTGAACACGTACGGAGGGAGAAACAAAAAATATTTATGACGATGATGCACCTGGGTCTGAAACACCAACGAGGGGAGGCACGTCAGCATCAAGCAAACAATGTTGAAAGCATGTGGTCTGACTTGAAAATATCCGCCAGTTGGCGCCATTGGAATGTGGACTACAGATGGCAACGTCCACCTGGCAACACTTCGCATCATCAAGTTCTTGTACGATTAGAGTCCGTTCGAGTAATGACGAGGTTCCCGTTCGGCACCGGTGCTACATGTTCTGCACCGAGGCTATCTGAAGTCTGCTTTAAGATGTGAATGATGTCATTTTTACGTCGTTCATGCAAAGTTGAAGCCCCCTCTTCAAAGGACGAAAGAAAGTTGGGGACAAGTGATCAATTTTCCACATATTTGTTCTTTTGAAACTTGTGCTTTGCTTGAAGCCACTCGAAAGGTGCTTGAGACGGGATTGATTTTTTGCGTTGTAGAAATGGTGACTTAATTCACTGAACAAAGAAAAAACATTTGTCGGATACCCACTGTCGTCAAACTAATTCGTCTGCAACCTGTGTACCATGAATTATCTTCCAATAGTGGGCATGGCATGCATGATCTCAGGCGCTTCGAGAAAAGTGAGTACAGAACGCATGTTTTGTGTGGAGTGAGTATCGTATCCAAAACGTGCGAGAAATGTCCATGAGAAAATTTGTAGGCCCAAACAGTGGGTATAGCGGAATTAGGCCGAAAATTCAACCCCGGGTTCTTAAAATAAACATATGACAAATTCCTCTTGGAATGACCTTCCCAGTATTTGTGGGAGTACGGTAGTTCTAAAATTCGGGAAAGGGACTAGAAGTTAAACGTATGTGGTCCGTTAATACGTAAACCAAAGCTAGGTGTTGTAATAAAGTCTTAACAGACCCACAATGGACTGAATTACCAAAAATACCAACTATTGTAACCTTCTAAGAAACTACATTTCTATGTAAGTACCTGTACACCATCCTAAAAGTGTATAGAAAGCCTACGATTAACCATGCCTCTCAATGCCAAGTTATTCCCAGAAATTCCTAGCAATACTCGGGACGTGCTTTGCGATGCCTGTTAGGTGCCTCGCAATGCCTTTGCAATGCCTAGCAATGCCAGGCAATGAGTAGCAATGCCGGGCGATGCTTGGACAAAGCATGACAACATCGGGGAATTCTTGGGAATGCATAGAAAATGATTTCATGTGCTTGGAAGTACGATTAATTTCTAACCATGCTTTGGCAACACCTGGAAATGCATGGCAATTCCTATCATATGTTTGGTAATGTCAATAAATGCTTGGTAATGCCCCAAACCACCATGGAATGCCTGTGATGAAACAATGCATGGCAAAACCTGGCCATGAGTGGGCAATTTCTCGAAATCCATGGCAATGGCTGGACAATGCCTGACTATGCCTGGGAAACAGTGTTGACTTCTGCCATCAAACATTTCTCCCAGTCGATGGACATCGACACATTGATGAACCCAGGTGAGGGGACATCAACGTGCTGATGGGACAAGAATTCATATAGGGGGGACATCAACTGCTATACAAAATGTGCATGTTTTGTTCTTTAAAAGAATACGGTACAATCCTAAATTGGTACAGACTTCCTCCAACTCACAGCACGATTGGTGTGAAAATGAAAAGGGATTCATATAAACAATGTCTAGGCTAGTGTTCCAAGCTCCCTGCATCCAAAGATCTGTGAATCCAAGTATCCGTTACCCCGAGTCCAAATCCCTACCACAGATCTGGACCCTCTTGATTGTCCATGGATAGGAACCGCATACAACCTTAGCGACTAGCGCTCAGCCATGACCAGCCATAAACAGACTTTCAACGTCTCTCTTGTGGTGAGGACAGTTGGCCCACAACATCTGGGTGAAATTTCCTGTGATACGCATAATCTACCTTCATTGGTTGGATACCGACTCTTCAGGGAGAGGAGTGTGCAGGTCCGAGTGAACTAGCTTTAATGGATGCCAAGCCAGGGAGGCAGACTCTAGGTAAATATAGTGATGTATTCTATCTTTCGTACACTGGAGGCCGACAGTCTTGGGCGGCTTCTCAAAAGAAGCTGCATCAAGACCAAGGGCAGGCTTTTTCCAAATGAGCTTGGACGAAGTGTCTATGCTCACATGGCACATATGGCAGTACGGCTGTTGCTGATGCGCCAATAAGAGCACTCTAGTGAAAAACAAGTTCAATCCAAAGAGTACTGAGAAGTATGGACAAAGGGAGCAAATGGAGCGACGTGGTAAAGTTTGTCTACAATGGAGGCACAGAAGGAAATTGTATGTGTGTTAACAACATACACTGTGGCACTGTCAGCAAAGTTTTCAACAGTAAGACCTGTCCCAATGCATGCGCAGACCGATAGCAAGCGGAGCTGGAGAACAGGAACCAAAAATACATCGCACATAATCAGGTGGCCAGACGGACCATCGACTCATATACTCCCAATACACTAGACATGCAGAGATTGATCAGACCCCATGCATACAGACAGAACAGATGGAATGGAAGCAAGGACAGTGAATTCAACTTGACAACAGGTTGTGTGATGAGTAGCACTGGAGTCGATGATCCAAAAGGCACTTTTCTCATAACCTATCGTCATCACCAAGCAACTTGCCACGTAGCGTTTAACCTCTTTAGGATGCTCACCAGATGGCTCCGGACAATGACACACATGATGATCACGGGTTGTAAAAGTCCATTTAGTGG
Source organism: Penium margaritaceum (assembly GCA_023375785.1). Lineage (NCBI taxonomy): Eukaryota > Viridiplantae > Streptophyta > Zygnematophyceae > Desmidiales > Peniaceae > Penium > Penium margaritaceum. The sequence continues at coordinate 41,296 of SZWC01007582.1, read as the reverse complement.
TATTAGGTCCCGACTCCCCATCATCATTTATAGGTTGAGCTGTCCCATAGGCATCAACCCAAATTCATACACTACAAATTCAAAGTATCAAAATTTGTATTCATGTATACATGGATTTTGAAGCAATCCTAAACATGAACTAATGTAGATTGAGCCCAAACTTACATTCCTCGTCCAACGTGGAAAGAAACAATGAAATGGATTGGTTTTGGTGAATGATCAATGTTCACTTTCCTGTTCATCTCCCAATAAACTCAACTGTATACAGTTTCAAAGGTTAGGTGATTGATGTGTATGTTGTGTAGAGCTGGAAGCCATTTGCTACATGTACACCATCTAGAGCTCGCGAGTGATCCTACTTCGGTCTACAGGCTGCTTCCACTGTGTATAATGACAGACTCTCCAACATTTGTAGTTGTGGAGAGGGCTTCCACTACCATTGGTCACAGGTGCTTTTTGCTTCCATCCCTTGTCACGTCCCTTTTTCTCCCTCTTCTCCTTGGTGGTTGCTAGGATTTTTTTGTCTACCTAATTGGTTGAGAGGGAGAGCAAGAGAGAGAGAGAGAGAGAGAGAGAGAGAGAGAGAGAGAGAGAGAGAGAGAGAGAGAGAGGAGAGATGGAGTGATAGAGCTTGAGGGGAGAACAGTCAGATTTTTTGCGGTCATTACAGTGATGAGAGGGCCCATCTAATATGCACGGCGTACCTCCTTGGTCGTTGTCTTTCCAAGGTAGTAGTGTTTGATCCTAGGGAGGAGCTTAAGATTCTTGGACAACTCAACAAGCGCAAGCCTGGGAACATTATCACTCCTATAAATGGATCCCTAGCATGATGGTGCTGAGGGCCTACAGCTACAATCCCCCATCAATCCCAAGGTGGATGTAGATGAGTCTGGAACGTTGCGAACAATCTATTGCCAGCTTTGCCACTCCCAAGCCAAGAGAGTAGAACTTGACAATCCGGGCAGCCCTCGTAGCATGCATTTTTGCGACAAACAGTGTCAACACCAGCTCTTATCCATGGCGATGATTTTCCTCGGTCCCAAGTCGCCAACTCCTTGACATGCCCAAGAAAGGAAGAAAATCAGCAAGTCTCGTGTGATACGGTATAAAGGAGACTGTACATCACTTTCACTTATGCTAGGTCCTGGCAATTGTCGAATGTTTGAAACTGGCTTTGGTAATAAGGAAATTCTCCTTCCATGTCTATACACATCTAAAACAAGACATCCTGACAATCAAAGCCTCACTTGTGGAATGAGAGAGTCTTGGAGCTCTTACTTTTCTACTCTGCGGAGAGGGCGAATTTGAGCTCTTAGAATTTGGGTGCGATATGGCGAGGACACCGTTGTGAGGGAAACCCATAAAGGAGAAGCATGTCATCTGTATTAAGGAGTTCCAACACACCAATGTGATAGATGTTGAGCCTAGCCGTAACTAGAAAGGGTACCTTGCAAGCACACGGACCTCCCCTGTTTGTGTGTCTTTGGCAATCTCCTCTCTCATGGAGTGTTCCAGCTTGGAGAGTTTCTGTTGTCCGGCTGAGACACATGAGGTGGACTCCCAGTACGGTGGTACACCTCGATTGGCTCCATGTGTGGACTATTAGGGAACCCCTGAGTGCAACAGTCATAGCTACCGGATCTCTTAGAGTATGCCTCCCTACCGGTGTTGCTGTCATCATATCGCAACCTACTATTGTCAGAGGTCAAAGATCACCTACAAGCGTGGGCTCATCTCACATGACATGGAAAACGCACTTAGGTATGCCGACCTCTTACCCTTGTGAGCATTGGGTTCCATGTGTTCCACTTAGTATCGGCTGAAGAGCAAAATTTGTCGAAACGCTAATCTTGCAAGGTTTGTCAAGGAGTTAATACGCTAGCAAAAAAATTTGTCCCGAGCATGCTCGGTCAAGGAACTGATAACATTCTTAGTTAAAGTACTGAAATCAGCAATGTGATGTTGGTGTCATCAAACATGATGTTGACATGTGTAGGGTCGGGATCCTGATGAATCCCCTCTACTCATTGTTCCTTGTCTGTTTCCTCATTGTTCTCCCTGTCCTTTTATTTTTTTCTCACACCTTGCACACCACCTATGAATATGAATAAGGGCGATCTCATCATCCCATAGTTCAATAACCGAATTGGCAACAGTCGTTTCTGACATTGTGGTTGCTGCATTGGTCGCAGTTGCCTTGACGGATTTTACACTGCTATGTAACAGTACAACTAACATTGTCTCTGCACGATGCACATATGTAACTTGTAGAAGTGTAGCACTCATTTTTCCAATGCTATACTATATCACAGATACTGCCAATGTTATTGTATAATACTTTCACTTCTAATGCTACTACACAGTGTTAAAAAAGTGCCCATGCCATGGATGCTGTTTGCCCTTTACCTGGTCCGACCAGTATAGAGTAGTTGGATGTCTGGTCTGATTGATGATTTGGACTCCTTGGATTTTGCCACGCGGTTTCGACCTTTCAGTTGCTCAGTTTGGTTGAGGATTCAGAAGTTAGCCCCATCCGAAGTTTGGGTGGTATGCGTGTGGAATCTGGGTCTCTGTCATGGGTGGTCCAAGTTCGTCTCCAACGAGCTCCAAATGCACCAGGGGCATGAATGAAGTGACCATAAGGACCTCCTTGACGAGGATAAACTTCTCCTTGACTTATGGGCGAAGAAAGGCGCTCCTCCCGTTGCCTAGCGTGCAAGGTACGGTGGGTGGCTCCACCAAGGGTTACTTCGACAGCCGTAGCAGGGGCTCTACTACTCTGTTTTGGATGTGCTTGGATGCGTTGGAAAGCTTAGATCACTGGCTATAAGAATCTGATGTGATTCCACAAAATAACTTGCCATTAACAGTCCTCAGCCCTTCTCAGCTTCCGCAATCTGAATTCTACTCCCTTGGTATCGTGGCGACCCAAAGCATACACCTCCTTGGAAGTCTCTTTGCACTAAGTAGCAGTGGACACTTGTGGTGGATCAAAGCACGCCAGGACAGAATTCTTGACAAAGGGTTATGGGTCCACAGCCCTCACCTGCCTACCAAGATGTTCACAGCTTCCGCAATGGACGGGAGTGTCGCTCCAGGCTACGTCGCCGTCGCACTTTGAGACTGTCCATTGCAGAAGTTCAACATGGCACAGAAGTCATAGTCCTCGCCCATCCAAAAGTACATGGGTGGCCCTGCATTTTGCCTGTGGCAGTGGCATTTCAAGATCCACTTCGCGCACAAGGAACTGCTAAAGCTTGTGAAGGGCACAGAGGTTCAAGATGCGAGCGCAAGGAACAAGGAGAAGACGGCCTTTGCGAAGAAGAACACGGAGGCACTGATGCTCCTATTTTCGGCGCTACACAAATCTCAGTGGGGCTATATCCACGGCTGTGACATGGCAGCTGATGTGTGGAAGAAGCTCTGCTCCATCCACCAATCAACATCCCTATCCAACAAGATCTTTGCAATGAAGCGACTCTTGACGGTGAGGATCGAGGAGGGTAAGGACGTCTTTTCCGCCATGCAACAGATTGAGTCTCTTTCCTCACAATGCAATGATGTGGGGTGGAATATTGACACAAAGATGTAGGCAATGGTCCTCCTCCTGGCTCTGCCCGACAGTTGGGACCCTCTCGTCACCATGGTGGGAGGTTGGGAGGAGGATAAACTCCCCTACGGTGCAGTCACTGAGTACAACCGCAACGAGGTGCACCTTCATAGCAGTGGTGAGATCTCATCATCCTCAACTGCCCTGGTCACCAAAACGCAAGGTGGCAGTAGCAGTGGCAAGCGAGGCGATGGTAAGGGTGGTGGCAAGAAGGGTGCCAAGAGGGGTGCATGCCATAACTGTGGCAAGGAGGTTCATTGGGCCAAGGAGTGTCTGGAGGAGGCGCAGGCCGGCTGCAAGAGTGCCAAATGCAAGAAGGCGCTTCTCAATGGCACAAAGAACCACGACCTGAAGGGTGCCAACCAGCGGTGTCTTGACTCAGGTGCGGAGGAGCATACCCAAGTCTAGAAGGTGGGGTTCACCAACTACCCCAAGTCTGCCAAGTCCATGGTGGTCGCCAACGACAAGGTCGAACATGCGGCCGACCAAGGTGATGTGGATATGGAGGTGGTGGTTGGTGGTAAAAAGGTGTAGTGTGTTATCCAAAACATGCAAAATGTCCCCGGCCTGGCTAATGTTTTGAGTATAAGCCGCTTGAAAGACAAGGGGTATGAAGTGCTCTTCCATAGGAAAGGTGCACTTGTGCGGATGGAAGGCGACGCGAGGTTGTGCTCAAGGCAAAGCGCGGGGGAGGCCTCTACATTGTTGAGACCAAGGTCATCCCCTTGTCAACAGACGCAACAGACCCGCCAGCACGCGTCGTCAACCTCGCAAAAGTCGGGGGAGCAGACCTGCAGCCGTGGCATCGGCAGTTGGGGCACTCATCGCCCGCAGTCGTACAGGAGATGGTGAAGCACGACATGGTTTGCAGCCTCAACATCACCGGTGTAGCAGACGCAGCCGCAGATTCCGTAGAGCATAAGTGCGAGCCTTGCAACATGGGCAAGGCAAAGCGCAAGCCGTTTGAAGATGGACAACAGTGGACCAATAACCTGCTTGAGGTTGTGCACAGCGATGTGTGTAGACCGATCAAGACGCCGTCCATTGGGGGCGCGTGGTACTTTGTCACCTTCATCGACAATTACAGTAGAAAACTCTACAACTACTTCATGAAGCAGAAGAGCGATGTGTTGGACCGGCTGAAGAAGTATGTCGCAGCGGTGGAGAGGCAGACTAGCTGCAAGGTCAGGGCACTACGTAGCAACAATGGCGGCGAGTACGTGGGATGCGGAGGGTGGCTGAAGGAGCAGGGCATTGAGTGGCAGCCGACCACTCCATACATGCCTCGATCTAATGGCGTGGCAGAACATATGAACCAGACGCTGCTCACCATGGCACGGACAATGCTCGCGAACGCAAAGTTGCCATGGAGCCTGTGGGCCGAGGCCGTAAGTACGGCGTGCTACATCACCAACCTCACCCCAACGACAGTACTTAAAGGGAAGGGCGGCTAGAAGACGCCACAAGAAGCGTGGAATGGACGCAAACCAAGCGTGGTGCACGTGAAGGCGTTCGGGTACAAGGCGCACGCGTTGGTGCAAGCCGCACAAAGAACAGACTCCAAACTAGACCCGCGTGCAAAGGCGTACGCGTTTGTTGGGTACAAGAGTGTGCTCAAGGCGTACTGCCTCTTTGATCCACGGGCGTAGGACATCATCACCAGCCGCAATGTCAAGTTTGATGAGCAGTAGAGCTACTGCAACAGAAATAACAACATCAACGCAGTGCACTCACCAAAGCAAGGGGGGTGGTTCCAACTCCTTGAGCGTGAGGAGGAGCCAACAGCTGCAGAGGTCGATGACGAGTCTTCAAAGGATGACGGTGCTGGAGCGCAGCAGGGCAACTCAGTAGGTCCAGGCGCTGCTGGAGCGCAGGACACAGCAGCCGACGCGGGGGAGCCCGCGGCCGAGGGCAACGTTGTAGTAGGGCAGTAGCATGACCAGCAGCCAGCGTCACCAAGGTCGCCATGACGCAGCCGAAGGCAGCAGAATGCGGCAAAATGGTACGACGTAAGCACTAGCTACTTGGTCTGCATGGCACGCTGCATGATGGCAGCCGCAATGCAGCAAACAACCGTGCAAGAGACGCTTGCACGGCCTGACATGCAGCAATGGGGTGAAGCAATAAAATCTGAACTTGCGTCCCTTGCTGAGAACAACACTTGGGAGTTGGTGGATCGGTATGAGGGGGCGAAGGTGATCAGATCCAAGTGGGTCTTCAAGATGAATCTCACCAAGGATGGCAAGGTGGAGAAGTATAAGACGCGGCTAGTGGCGAATGGGTATGTGTAGCGGAAAGGCGAACACTATGATGAGATGTTCACGTCCATTGCCAAGTTCACAAGCATCCGGACGATCCTCGCGGTGGCGGCTGCAAAGGATATGGAGATCCACCAAATGGATGTCAAGATGGCATTCCTGAACCAAATCATTGACAAGGAGATCTACCTTGAGATGTCGGAGGGGATGGATGCGCCGGAGGACAAGGTGTGCAAGATGCGGAAGACCTTATACAGGCTAAAACAGGCACCCAGGTGCTGGAACCAAGAGATGGACGGGTACATGGTGGAGCTCGGCTTCAAGCGCTGTCACTCAGACCACAGCGTGTACGTGCAGCGCAGCAAGGGACTCCATCAGATTTATCACACTCTACATGGACGATCTGATCCAGTGTTCATCAGATCTGGCAACTCTGTAGTAGCTCAATGAGCAGCTGAGTACCAAAATTGATATGAGGGGCATGAGGGAGCTAGAGTACTACCTTGGAGTGAGCATCACGCGGAACCGGACGACGCGCATGCAGCGGTGAAGTGCATCCTACGATACTTGCAGGCAACGCAACACGCGTGCCTGAAGTACGATGGAAAGGAGAGGTCAGACCCCTTACGGCTGGTCTGCTACACTGACGCGGACTATGCCGGCAATGTGGACAAGAGTAAGTCCAATCCTGGCTATGTGTTCTTCCACGCAGGTGCAGCGGTCTCATGGTGCATCTAGAAGTAGGATTTTGTCGCCACCTCCACAGTGGAGGCAGAGTACATCGCTCTAGCCGAGGTGGTCAAGGAAGCAATGTGGCTCTGAAGATTGCAAGGGGAGCTGGGTGTGCCGCACCAGGAGCCTACGGTGGTTCAAGAGGACAACACCGGCTCCATCTTGCTAACCAACAACCCGACGCAACACAGGAGGACGAAGCACATCGACGTGTGCTACCACTACGCGTGTGAAATGGTGGAGAAGGGATAGGTTGTACTACAGCACGAAGCACATGCGCATGGATTGCTTGACCAAGGCGTAGCCCCAAGATCGGCACATCGTCAGTCTTGCAGGGCTTGGATTGACAAGCTGTGAAGGGCTTGAAGGTGCAGGAGCGGAAGAGTGAGAAAGAGCATGAGGCATCCGGCATGGAAGGTGCACGAGGGAGATTTCTACAAAAGTGCCCCTGCCATGGATGCCGTTTGACGTTTATCTGGTCGGACCACTATAAAGTGGTTTGGATGTTTGATCTAATTGCGGATTTCGACTCCTTGGATTTTGGCATGCGGTTTGAACCTTTCAGTTGCTCGATTTGGTTGAGGTAGCCCCATCCAAAGTTCGGGTGGCCGGCGGGTGGAATCTGGGTCTCCGTCATGGGTGACGGGATAATTCCACCGCGGTGGTCCGAGTTCATCTTCAACGAGCTCCAAATGCACCAGGGGCATGAATGAAGTGACCATAAGGACCTCTTTGACCAGGATGAACTTCTCCTTGACTTTTGGGTGAAGAAAGGCGCTCCGACGGGTCATCATCGAAGCGCCTCCCGTTGCCTAGCGTGCAAGGCACGGTGGGTGGCTCCACCAAGGGTTACTTAAACGGCCGTAGCAGGGGCTCTACTCCTCCGTTTTGGGCATGCTTGGATGATTTGGAAAGCTTAGATCACAGGCTATAAGAATCCGACATCAAAAGAACTAGCCATTAACAATCCTCAGCCTTTCTCAGTTTTCACAATCTGCATTCTGCCAGAATTCTGCTCCCTTGGTGTTGTGGCGACCCAAAGCACACACCCCCTCGGAAGTATCTGCGCACCAAGTAGCCGTGGACACTTGTGGTGGATCAGAGCACGCCAGGACAGCCTTCCTGATACACAGTTATTGCAAAATTATTATGTTTTCTGCTGTTACTACTGTTGCTACCACACTGTTGTACCCCACTCTTCCACTTCACTTTCACTACTACTTCTCTGTTACTACTGCTACTTGATTAATCTGCAGCTTACAAATATTTTGCTGCACCAACACACTACTATCCTATGTTACTACTACTGCAAAGTAGATGTTGCCACGTACATTGTGACGATAGCTGAACTAATATGCTGCTTCGTGGCTGATCTGTAGCTGATGTTGAGCTGGTACGTTATTACACTGATGCCGCTACTGCTCTGTTATAGCTATCATGGCCGCTCTGGCTGCTGTTGGAGTTCCTCTATAATGTGGAGGTGTAGGCAATGTGATATGCCATAGCAAACCATTATGATGTGGTAGATCCTCTCCGGATCGTGGCTACTATTGTGACTCTCACTACTCTTGTTGCCACTGTGTCTCTTTAGTGGATCTCTGCAAGGGATGTTCTGCCTCGCTGATACCTAGATAACCTACCTGGAATATTTGTAGCTTTGTTTCCACTTACATGGAAACATAACGTAAGGCAGCTCACACCCTAACACGTGAGGCATGTGGAAGAGTAGCAAGGTTCTGGCTAAAAGAGATGCACATTATCTCATAAACTCAAAATGTTGAAAGATATATAAATAGGGTAAAAATGTCGAACCCCCACCCTGTTTTGTCACCTGTGACCCTCATATACCCCTCTGTCAACAATAAGCCCCATCCGCTCCTCCGTCGGAACGATAGGCTCCATCCGCCCCTCCGCCAGAACGATAAAAACGATAAACTAAAAAAGCTCTCAGCATAAGTGGTTGTCATGGCTCAAGCCGGGTGAAGCACATGGAACACCAATTTGCCTCAAACCCCACCCAAAATCATTATTCTCATTGTAACTTGGTACATAGGTATCGGAGAACAACATGGTGTGAATTCAAAGATGCAGAAACTCCAACCTGATGCTATAAATACTCACATATTTTAGTGTGGCATTGATAGGAGGACACACTGAATAAAACCATGCAAATTGGATCGACATCCAGACTACCAAGAAAACAATAGATTCTACAAACGAACACTAGTGCCAGCTTCTTTGCAGTTGAGAATGAGTGGAACACTTAGACGGTGCCCTAGTACCACTTAGGTCCGCATGGCATGGAGATGGTCAAGTGGTCACGAGTTGCCGTACACACAACCGCGGATGGCTTATATCACATCTATTTGACATCCACGCTGGCGGTGGGTTTTTGTGGGGCTTTAGATCCTACTCATCCTTTTTGTCAGGCTACTTGTGTGGAGTCTCGGGTCTGAAACGTGGTACAGACATGGCCCCTATGGGCCAACGGATACAAAACATTGATCCCCTCTATGGGATTGGTGTCCATTGGAGCCCATGGTGGTCAAGCACAACCTAGAATGATGGCAGCCAATTGACATAGCAGGTAGTATAGCCAGTTCACAACATAAACTGGTGTAATTTGTTAGTTGGTAACTGTCAATGTTTGCCATTTTGTGTATGAAAAACAAATCGCAGTGGAAACTAGTTGGGATGCTTGGTATTACATCACTCATCAATGTAAGTTCCACGTGTATGTGGACCGCATATATTGTAAAATCCCAAATGCACGGATGATTGATGTCATGTTTTGGGATTCAAAGAAGCCCATTGGTTCTTATCCACAAACATGGCTAATGTCACGGCATTATACAATGTATGGAAAGCGATGAACACAGCGTGGATTGACCAATACATTTTGTGATATTGTAAGCATACTCCAATGATGGAAGAATGTCACTAGTTTTGTAATGTATAGGTTTTAACTCATGGAAATAGACACGTGTCATCCATGTAATGCATGCCTGAATTTTGAGTTGCTTGTCATAGAATGATGTAAAGTTAGAATTCTCATACGAGGAAATTAACTGGTAAGAATTAGCTTGATTGAAGAAACATGTCTCGATGGTGCAAGAAATACATGTATGAAATCCCCATCTTGCGATAAGATATTGATTGTTTAAAGATATAGTTTCATGTGCAATGTTGGAGCTTTTATACCACTCAACTTTGAATGGGGCTAAATTGGGCTATTTAGAACTTATACACTGATTGTGTTTGGGTCTTTCATACCGTGAGCAATTCATTGATATTGTGATGTGGTTGTACTTGTCGTTTCTTTATACAACTTTGGACGTTACACCGAGTTCAACGTGGATGGTTCACTGGGATGAGGTACACAACAGGAGACGAATTGAGGACTTAGGATAATTACACGATTATTGAGATGATAGTTGTATTTTGATGAAAAGTATCAACTAAGTTGAATGCATGTATATAATAGCGTGAAACAAATTGAGGCACATGTTGGGTCTTGGATACTCAAGTCAAGTGACGCGTGCGATTCAACTTCCTGAGTGGTTACTTTGAGAAACTCTATGGAGAAGTCCCGGTGTTTTGAGAAGATCAATGCATCTTCATTAAAGTCTATAACCATCAAAACGTCAACTTAATTGCATTAAAACATCCATGAGCTGAACAACAATTATGTTGACCACTTTTGAATGTGGTCAAACCTATCAAAAGCTGCAAAGTTGAAATACCAGAGGTTGGGACAGGTGGCCAAAATTCCCTCGGCCAAGAGTTGTATAATTTTTTAGGTCTATGTGCTGTTTTCTATAAAACAAAATCACAAGAATACCAACTTTCATGGTTGAGGAACTCGCGTATGTCTACTATGTAACACTCACTCCCCCTTCAGGCACGACATCCCGGCATGTTAGTTGACTTAGGCTGGCGATGCATGTAGTAACCGTCAGTCAGATGATCGGCGTCGTGGAGATTTTCAAAGGGTTCCCATCTCTTGTGTGTGGCATCATAGGAGTGCCACTTGATGACATGTTCAATTGTATTCCTCAGCGTTGATGTCCAATGATGTATTCTGTGTCCCCGTCCACTTGGATTGGAGGTGATGGATTGACACCTGTGGCGGGGAATCTCTCGTTGGGGTCTTCGTAGCCCTTGAGCTTGATGGTGCAGAAATCCAGGAAAATCCTCGTCTTGTTCAGTAGGTGAAGCTGAGCAGAGTTTGAGATTTTCATTTTTTCGACCTCAAGTGGTCCCAACCTTTGGGTTTCAGTTTTGCAAATCCTGTCCATGGATTTTGATATTGCCAAGCTGATACGAATGTGATCACCAGCGCCGAAGACCTTATTTTTGTGATGTCATTCTACTTCTTGCTTCATCGTTGCCAACGTCTTCTTCATTGCAAAGGGTCTGTTGTGTTTCCTCCCTTGTGATAGAGAATTCATGGCAATGTCAGTCGTGGGGGTATTATTTTGACTCCGCAGTCTTGCCAGTGTGGCCAAAATTGTTGCGGTAGACAACATCAAACAGAACTCTATTCGTTGTAGTGGAAGTCGTTGAGTTATATGCGAGTCCAGAGGTTGGTAGTTTCATCGCCCAATCAATCCCATGGGGTTTGCATAAAGTGCGAAGAAGTTGTTCAAACGTCTGATTGGTCCGCTCGATTTGTCCCTTGGTTTGAGGATGGAACGCCGTTGATGACTAAATGGTTTATGTCATGAAGTAACTTTTTTTGCGTTTGTCACTATTGCTACTAACGATATGTGGGACTCCATGAAGCTATACAATGTAATTTAGAAATATTCTGGTTGTTCCCCTGGCGATGAGAGTGGTCGTCCTAAAATTGAACAAACCAATGTTGGATTTTTTACCACCACAACGAGAATGGCATCATATTCCTTGACAATGATGAGCAATCATGTGACGAAGTCCATACCGATGTTGACCCACCGCTATGTTGGCCGTGGTGGCCTCGTGCAACATGATTTTTGCCACTAGCTCTCGTCGCAAACTTTACAGAGTGCCGCCACGTTCTTTTGTATGCAATCCTCCTAGTTGTATTTTGCTAGTTTGGCTGAACTGTCTGCCAAGGCCGGTGACATGGCAACCCCCCAATAGCATCCGTCGTTGATCATTGTTTGGTAACACGACGACTTGGTGAGTGAATATTCATCCGTAACACAGAACATCGAGTTAGATGTTGATCTTGTTGTACCGCCAAACTCCTTGTCACCCTTCGTAAACAATTTCACGATATCTTGGACTCATTCAATGAGCAACGTGCTAATCTTGGCCATCAATTCTGGTCGTCGGCTGAGAGTATCTATTGGATTTGTGTTTCCATGTCGGTTCCTTATGTCGTAGTCCCAAAGTTGGACTAGAGAAACTCCATCCATCAATTTTGTCGACAACGTAGATGTAGCTGAGCCTTGAGATATTTGAGTGCATGGTGGCTACTTTGAACATGACTACATCTGTATCATAGATAGCATTGCCACATTTTGAAGGCATACACAAGTATCACCGTCTCTTGTGCACCCCATGATAAAGTTACTTTTTTGACATGTACGCGACCGGTTATTCTCCACCACCATTATCTTGGACGAGAAGGACTCTGATTGCTCGATTGGATGCACCGGTGACCTGTATGTAGTCCATCACTGGATCCAACAATCATAAGGCTGACGCCAGTGTCTAAGTGTTCCTCAAAGAATTGCACACTTCGTTTTTCTATCTCTCCAACTCCAATCACTAGTTATTTGGGTGCGGTCAGAGAGAGGCGCTGACACTCTAGTGTAGTCCTTTATAAACTGATGGTGGTTGATCAAAAATTCCAAAACACCCGGACTTCCCAAACGTTACTCGATGTTGGCCAGTCAATAACTGCCTCCACTTTCTTGTGGTCCTTGGTTATCTATCTGCCGCTAATGATGTGGCCAACGAACTCAACTAAACGGTGAATGAAGACACACTTTGAGAGTTTTCAATAAAACCTCTCTCCTTGCAAAAATCATAGAACGTTCAAGGGATGTCCAACGTGCTCCTCCGGGGTGTGACTGTACACAAGGATGTCATTGAGATAAACAAAGGTGGAGTCATCGAGGTACAACCAAAATTGACTGTTCGTGACTGCCATAAATGTTGAAGGGATGTTGGTATGTCCAAGTTGCAACATTGTGAAATTGAAGTGTATGTATTTGGTGTAGGATACCGTCTTCTCAATGTCTTTAACACACCTGCCGATTTGATTAGAGCTGATGTGTAGGACAATTTTGGTTGAAATTCTTGCCCCATAGATTTGGTCATACTGTTCATCTGCCCATGAAGGGGTTAGCGATTCTTCATGTTAGTGTTGTTCACCACCTTGTAATCCTTGCACATCAAAGTGTTGCCTGCTTTCTTTTGACAAAAAGAAAACTTCTGGAGCATTATGACGTGGATAGCCTTATCAACCCTTATGCAAGATTCTCGTCCATATATTTCTTTAGATCGGTTAGTTCGTGGTCGCTCATCTGATAGGTTCCCTTGACTGTTGATTTGCTGTCGGTCACTGATTTCACATATTGATCGATGCCGTGCAATGAATGTAGCTCTCGTGGCAGTTTATTGGGAAAGAAAACCTTCAAACTCCTCGACGTGGTATGCAAACTCCTACAAACCAACTAGAAGATTTTTAGGTATCGATACCAACGAGGCTGATGTTGTCGCGTCTACTACTTGTTTTCCTCTGCTTCCTCTAACTCCACATGGACAAGCCACTTCTTCGGCACTACAAGGCAACGTCTAGCAATATTGGCTTCAGGCATCATTTTACAACCACTACAACTTCCTCAGCTGCTTTCTCCTCTGCTCCTTCTTGTTACCACCATAGTGTTGTGGGATGCTCAATTTTGTGACACATATCATTTCTTAGTATCAATGCTAATGTAGACTGTGCTGGTACTCGTATAGGAAATCTCATCCAAGGATGGTTTGTGGTCGCTCGTTGGGCAAGTCATTGATACCATTACCTTTTGACGATCTTTTATTCGAAGCCAGAGTGGTTTACAAATTCGACAAATCTAAAAGCATTTGTCAACGGTTTTCCCTTCAATCATCCTTGGTTTGATGTGAAACCCCACCTTCCAAACAGTGTCAATGCTGACGATATTGTAAAAAACTCCTCCGTTCGAAAATAGTGGTATAGTTCTCCAAATTTTACAAAATCTCTATTGCACTCAAAGTAATATCACTAGTTGGTTGTAATATCAGAAGTTGGTTGTACTCGTATCCCTCGTCAAACTTTGCATTTGCATTAACTCTCGTATGCAGCGACGTGAGCCATTTTGATGGACGATCGGCCAGCCTATATAATTTTTTTAAATGGTAGGAGGTTTGTTTAAATCCTGTCCTTCATCGCTTTATGACTTCTCAGTTTCTCTGTGACCTCCTCCCCATTTTGCCTGTTGCCGTCGTTTCGTAGAGCTGTGTGAGATGTCCCTGGGCTTCCTGCAAGTCCAGCACAGTGGTTGATTGTGTTGACCGACAATGTCTACAACCATCAGAGATGAGGTCATTGACTACGATTTTCCGTTCCGCGGTATGGAGTGTGGCTTTGGGGTCATTAGACGTTGGATTCTTGCATCCAAGCATTGTAGTCGGCACCGTCGATGCAAGCGTCTACTACTATATTTTGTGGAAAATCATCTTGCATGCCGGATGTGTAAGACTTTACAAGATGTTGTGCTTGCTGCCGTTATTATACAAAATACGGAGGTCATCGAGGACAAGGTCACTGCCAATGATTTTTTCGTGGAACATCCAGTATTTAACTTCCGCGCTGGATTGCTCTCACACACGTTAAAACTTGTACTACGCGCTAGACTTCTCATTCATTTTCCCAATGCTTACGAGTATGGCACGTGTGAAGTCCATCCAATATTTCAATGGAGTCAGTGAGTCGTGCCATGTGAGATTGATCTACTCGAGAGATGGATCAATTACGGTTAATGATATGAGAGTGGTTGCACGAGCCGTAGGTCCAGCTCCGTTGTTCTCCTGTTTTCACTTACTGGTCTTTAGATCGGACCACCAATTTAAAGTTTGCGACAAAAAGTGAGGCCAAGGGGAAAAGTGGCCAGCAAAAGACTGGCTCCGCCGGTCTCCTATTTTCACTGATCTTTTTTGTCAATATGGACCCCATCAGCGGTAAATTACACCTCAATAATTGTCACCCACACTTCAACTGTTAGTCCAGTTGAGTTCACGGGATCGAATGGCTCAGGAACTGCCGGTCGTATATGGGATTCACTCGAGAGCTTGCTATTTTTCTTGGTGAGTATTGATTCCCATGCGCGTGATTTTCCAAGCTCCTACACTCCCACGGTATATTGTTGTGGAAAATGGTTTTTAAAGCTCTCGAGCCACAAAAGAATAGACTACATCACTATATTATACTACAAGCTCACATTAGACCTAATGCGAGCTTGTAAGCCACTATCTCCCATCTTGTCAGCTACTTTCCCGAGGGGCAACGGCGAAGGTAAAAGGGCCGCTGACCTCAAAAGGCTTGGAGTTGTTGTTGCGCCATTCACCGCGAAGGTTATTGTTACTACCAAGTTCACCTGGAGAGCGTCGTTGCCCGCTAGTTCCTGGTCCCCCATTTGTGGAGTCTTTGCCGGGCATAACAGTTAATTGCTCACTGCGCTTGCTCTTTTCATTTTTATCGTCACAAAATCAATGATCTTGTGGAGAGCGGAGATATACCAGACACTAGTGGGAGATTCTCACCGTGTAGTATCTATGTCGGCTATTCCTCCGGCACCTCTCTGCTTGGATACCAAGTGTTACGCCAAGCGGAACGTGGATGGCCCACAGGGATGGGGTGTGCAATATAGTATCAATGGAGGAAATGGGACAATAAGATAATTTGTATTTATTATTAAGTGTACTATGGTGAGAAGTGTCGGACATGTTGAGGGCGCATATACCAAAAAAAGAAATAGAATGAGACATATGTTACATTTTTGGGGCAGAAATCGAGCGATGCGTGCAATTTTGCGTTGTGAGTGGCCGCTTCGAGGAACCATAATGAGAAGCGGGGGTGTTTCATGAATATGGAGGTGTGTCTTGACAAAGTTTCAATTATGTGAAGAAGGTCACCAAGCAGTTCAAAGGAAGAATACAATTCGCAAAGGTTCTATCGACCATCACAAATAGTGGTCAAACTAGTCGTAATCTATGGAAACGGGTCACGAGAGGTTGAGGTATGTGGCCAACATGCCCTCTGTCGATGTTGCGCATTGTAGCGGGAGGGCCGGTTCGGCCCTCCATCCTCGCTGAAGCGAGGGGTGGTTGTGCACCACCCCTTGCGTCAGCGAGGGCTGGCCGGCGGCCAGCACTTCGCTGGTCGCCGGCCAGCTCGCTGCCGGCCGGCTGGACGGCCGGCGGCAGGCCAAGCGACCGGCCGACCACCAGCCGGCCAGCCGCCGGGCTGATGCCGCGATCGGCGGCTGAGGGACCACGAGGGCCTCGAGGGCAAGGCCTCGTGGTCTCGTGCCCTCGCCCCCCCTCGTCCTCCTTGCAAACGAGAAACCGAGGACGAGGGATAGGGGGGCGAGGGCGAGAGCGAGGATGAGGGAAGTGCACGAGAGAAGTCGGCGCAAAATCGCCGGTCGTGCCTCGCATGCGACGATTTCGCGCCGACGCGTCAAAAATGAAAATCAAGATCCAACCAGGACAAACTATGAATTTCGAAACCGGAAAACTCGTGCAAATGCATGAGTTCGAGGTAAAAATCCCCGGTTTGGGTTCCAAAACCAGGAGTAAGGTTAAAAACGGAAATGGGCCTCCGGAGACTCAAAACTTTTTGAGTCTCCCTGATCTGGGTCGTTGATGACGATTGCCCCTTAGTCCTGCGAAGGGGGTAAACCCCTGACGCGGACTGAGAACGCCACTCTGCGAACTCCGACGACGACTTCAGAGTAGCAGTTGGAGACTTGACCCGTTACAGTGGTTATGAGAGCCAGACGACCCCCGCGACTAAGGTTCGAAGGAAACAGCGGCTATGTCATACATAAAACGCCGCCGGTAGCTACAAGGAGCAGCAGAAATGCCAGCACGCACTACGGCATCAACACTTCACGGATTGTAGGGTCGTAAAGTGCGTTGGAGAGCTGAAAAAAAATACTCTACTTGATGGAGCCACTTCCTTCCAGCCTCTCCTCAGTTCCAGGGCACTTGAAGGATTTTTGTGGGACGGGGTGGGGAGTTCCCACCCTAAAAAACCACAAAATCCTCCCCTTGTACAAGACTCCTCCCCCCCTCATCCGAAAAATTGGGACAACTCCCTTTCCCAAGACCAGGGACTCTCACGACCTGAGAGCACCTTAAAAAGGAGGAGGGTGGCACCTTGAAGGGTCTTGACCGCACTCCAATGCCGCCGGTTCAAGGAAGACGCCGCCAAGGGGGGTGAGGCATGCAAAAGATTCAAGAGGAGACCAAGGAAGATAGAAGACAAAGGGGGGACAAGAAGCTAGAGGAGGGAGTGAAGGAGTTACCAGGAAATGCTATAACTTCTTTTCCTTTTATTTGTCATATTTTGTGAGCGGCACTCACATTTATTTTTGTCATTTCCTTGTACTATAATTTTCTGTTTTCCTAGGTACTAGCCCTTGCCAATCGCTGTGAGTCACGGCTTAGGATTTCTAGTTCAAAAAACCACGACCTTGTGCCGACGTGGCGGCCTATGAAAATAGAAATTGAATGTATAATTATCTCACGAATCGTGAGAGCAAGGAGCTTGTGGGAGGCAATCCTTCCCCGAAGTTGTGGGGTGTTCCACACAATGATTTTTACGTGCTAGTTGCACGGACGACGAGATGGCAAGTGCCGAACGGTCGAAGACCAACAAGGGCAAGGTGGTGACGGCCTCACCACGTGCCCTCGGCGGACTCCAAGTCTTGGGAGCCGCCACCCCAAGCACGGTTCCATAATTAAAGGCAACCGTACCGCCGAAGGTAACCGACGCAAACCTCGGCGACACCGAGAAAGCGTGCGGAGGCCGCAAACGTGCTGGACGAGAACGTCGACGCACACGTGGGCAACCCCCACGCGATGGACGACACGGTGGAGGAGGATGTCCTGGAGGGGGACCCCGAAAAAGAGTACGAAGGCGACGATGGCGAAGGCGACGAGGATTGCGATCATAGCCATCGTCGTGCAACAAACTCGAGCTGATTGCTCTAGAAGGGAAAGGCGCTTGCCACATCGCCCGAAGCTAAGCGAGAGCAGCAAGGATGCCAAAAGCAGCCACGCAGGAAGTTCATGCGAGAACGAGCCGGACGACGATGCCGCAAAGGAAATTCACGATGACCGCCGCAGGCTTGCAGAGTTTGCTGCTAAAGCGGCGGGCCGACTCAAGATCACCATCAACGAGAGGCACGACACCACTCGGAGGAGTGGGGGTGGATCCCCCTTCCTACGATATGGTCGGAATGGGACAAGGCAGCGTCCACTTGAGCGTCGTCGCTGATGACAGTCTCCTTCGAACGTAGGGACTCCTTGGAGGCGTGTACGCGAACCGTACCCTGTTGCAGTGGATAAAGGTACAACGACAACGTGAGGCCCTGGAGGCTATCGTCGATGCTCTGACAATATCAGAGCTTTAGTTCGCATTCGCCAACCTGCTGGCCCACATCGGGCAGAGCATCACGGCCCTTGACCGTGATCGCCAGCTGCAGCACGTGGCCACCCATGAGGCAAGCCGCCAATGCAACGACCTTGACGAGGCGTTGCAGAGCGTGACCCATGTGCGGATGCAACAGCAAATGCAGCACGCCGTAGCTGTAGATGCCACTACCGGTGGTAGCGACGACTTGCCTACCTCGACGACTTCGGGGCTGGTCATGAACACATCCTTCCTCCATAGTGTGGAGATCTTTTTGAAGGGCATGAAGCTGACCGACTGGCTGAATCGCATGGAGCACGTCCTACGCGTCCACAAGGCTCCACTCAGTCAGTGGGGTGATCTTGCCACGACTCGGCCTGAAGGCAAGCTCTTCAAGTACGTGGTCAAGGAATGGAGTGCGGAGAGGTCGCACCTCGAGTGGCAGTCCATGCTATGGGAAGCATTCTCCGCAATCATGCATAAGAAGTGTACCCAGCGTGAGGAGGAGTAGTGTGCCTTCCGTAAGATCAAGGATTTCAGGCAGCTGGGTAACTCGCGTGAGGCCTAGTCGAGCGAGTTTACCGCACTAGTGGAGGAAGCCGAAAGCTTCACCAAGAGCGATGGTACCCAAACCTTCAAGTACCCAGAGTGCTTGCAGCTGGATTACTTACGCGATGGTCTTGCCAGCGAGAATTTGAAGGACAAGACCACCACGACCGCAACGGGCCAAGCTTGGACAAGCTGGAGGGCATTGCGAGACTACATGAGCGAAGTGTATTCAGTGAGCCAGAAGTACTACTCAGATGCATGGCCGAACGCGCATGCATAGCAAGACCGTGATGCACGCATGGAGGCTGCAGGGGCTGGAGGGACAGCGAAGCAACGGGGCGGGGTCAAGGGCAAGCAGCCGGCAAACCCCTTAGCTGAGAAGACTGGTGGGAACAAGCCCCCCAACCACAAGCGTGGCCGTGACAACGACGAGTTGCAGGTGGCACGCGAGCGTCGTAACACGCCCTTCCGCGAGGGACTATGCCACAACTGCATGCAATCCGGACACTTCACGGCTCAGTGTCCTGAGGTCGCTAGTGGTGGACGAGAGGCCACGGTGTTAGCGGCAGCCGCGGTACCTCATGGGGAGGCTGTAACAGGCGTGGACAGGGTCGCGGTCGCGGTAATGGGCTCGGTCGTGGTAGCAGACAAGGTCGTGGGACGGGTTTTCCCCTCCCCAGAGTGACGTTAGTGGGGACCACTTAAGGGTAAAACTGGATCACAAGTGTGGGTTCATGTTTTCAGACTAGAGTGTTAAACAATCTGAGTTTTTGACAAGTTAAAACTTCTCTGTTGTTTTCTCCCCTCTCATTGAACCTCATTCTACACTTGCAGATCGACAATGCCCACTATATCTTACATCACCGGACGAGCTGCATGACCGAACCTGCTTAGTGGTGGTGACACCGACCACTAGGCAAGAATTTTGAAACATAGTATTTGAATCAAACACCCTCAAATCAATGAGTTCAATCACGTTCGAAGTACCTTTAGTCGATGATTTCGATGGAGTGAAATTTAAAGACTGGAAAGTGCTAGTTGAATTCACACGTTCCCACAAGACGTGGAAAAGAGTAGGTGGATCATGGGAGTTGCGACGTCTGCCGTCTAGATTCCGTTAATATCACAAACTCGGCTTGTCATCTTCGAGCCTGTTCACTCGGAAGAGTGGAGGCAACATGATGATGCAGTTCAAAGGACTCCTAGCTGGTGCTCCCGTGAACATACTTGCCGACACTTGAGGAGATGACTCCTTTGTTGGCCTTGGCTTTACCCGACAGGTCGGCCTGAAGTACGAACCATCGGTAACAACCGTACGGTACCCATGATCGGTACTTGTAAAGCGAAATTTTGTATTAAAGGGTACACACAGAGTGTCACGCTAAAGGTACTCAACCTTCTTGACCCGTTTGATGTGGGGCTAGACGATCCCTGGCTCCGTGAATTCAAGGCTCTAATGTGCTTTAAATCAAAGCGTTTGATCCTCCGAAAAGGACAACATCGCTTTGCGTTGACTCCAAGTACGGAACTATAGCTGACCCGACTCAAAGTCCATGCCAGCTTGTCTGCGATGCAGGTCAAGAGACGTATTCGACAAGGTTTTCGGTACTTCTTGGATGAGCTGTAGAAAGTGGAGAACGAAGTGAAGGAAGACACACCACAAAAGATCAAATCCCTATTGGAGGAGTTCTTAGATGTATTCAAAGACCCATCGGCTGAGCTTCCACCAGAAAGTCACATGGGGCACACGACTCCGCTATAACCAGAGGCGACCCCTCCATTCGGACCCATGTATCACCTTAGTCCAGTAGAAAGACGAGAGGCCGAACGCCAAATCAAAGAGTACCTTGCAAAAGGATGGATCGGGCCAAGTAGCTCACCGTATGGTATGCCAATCCTTTTTGTGAACAAAAGGGACGGTGGTTTACGCATGTACGTGGATTACCGGGCATTGAACAAGCTGACAGTGAAAAGTTTATTCCCTTTACCGCGGATTGAGGACCTTTTTGACCAAATCCAGGGGGCAAAAGTATTTTCGTCCTTAGATTTGTCTGAAGGGTACTATCAAATCCGCATCACGGAAAGATGATGTGTCCTAAACCACGTTTCGAACGCACATGCGATACTATCAGTTCCGAGTGTTATCCTTCGAGCTTACAAATGCCCCAGAAATATTATAAGGAGAAATGAACCGAACGTTTGCCAAGCAGCTCGGGCAGTTTGTCTTGGTTTACATGGACGACATCTTGGTTTTCTCCAAATCAATGGAAGAGCACATAGAACACATGCGCAAAGTCCTCGCAATCCTTTGGAAACACAAGTTCTATGCGAAGGTGAGCAAGTGCAAGTTTGCATAAGCTTAGCTCGAATACCTTGGATACATCGTGGGCAAGGACGGCATCCGTGTCGACCCACAAAAGGTCCAAACCGTTGTAGACTGGCCACGCCCAGAAAATATTACAGATGCAATCTTTCCTAGTCTTGCAAACTATTTTTGACGGTTTATGCAAGGATATTCGACCTTGGTAGCATCGCTAACCAAGCTCACGTGAAAATACGTGCACTGTGAATGGACAGCTGATTCCGAGAACAGCTTTTTCAAAGTCAAAAAGTTTCTATCCACAGCGCCCATCCTAGCTCTTCCGCATTCATCGCAACCGTGAGAGGTTCGATGTGATGCGTCTATAGTAGGACTCGGGGTCATCCTCATGCAGAACGGTCATCCAGTTGCGTATGACAGTCGGAAGCTCATCCCCGTGGAAACGTGGTACACGACTGGGGATCAAGAGCTCCTTTTGGTAGTACACGCTTTCAAGATGTGGCGTTGCTACCTCAGGGGTGCTGAAGGGGTGTGAAGGTCGTGACGGACCATAATCCATTGGTGTTTTTCCAAACGCAACCGAACCTGTCAAGACAATAGGCGCGCTAGAGCAAATACATGAGCCAATTCTTGTTTACATGGGAATATCGACCAGGACGCATCAATGTGGCCGATCCACTAAGCCGACAGCCCATGGAAATTAAAGCAACCACCGAGGTCAGTGGGTGTTTTATGGCCATTGGAACAGCAACAATAAAATCACCAGACCCCCCTGCACCTCTGCGGCAACCATCACAAGAGATTATCCATTACAACGGTTTTGAAAACAGGATTTGGATTAGATACTATGTGGATTATTGGTTTCAAGACTCTCAAAATCTGGACAAGCACGGCTTGGCGGAGGCCGCAGGAATCTTCTGGCATAGAGAACAAGTTGTGCCAAGCTCGGGAGACCTTCGAGCAAAGATTATCTCCCAGTTCCACGATCCGCCAGTCGCAGGTCATGTGGGACCTCGAAAGACCGGTCAGGCACTCTCGGACCACTATTGGTGGCCAGGATGGAGTGTCGATGTCCGTAAGTATTGCATGACATGTGACCCATGTCTTCGGAATAAGGCTAGTAACAAGAAGCCTGCTGGACTCTTCCAACAGCTTCCCATTCCTGGGACTCCATGGGAGTGCGTCAACATGGACTTCAATACTAGTCTTCCGGACACGGCCGGTGGCCACGATGCAATACTAGTGGTTGTGGATGTTTTAACAAAGATGACACACTTCATTCCTACAACCACTGACGTGAACGCAGAGGAGATCACTCGTCTCTTCTTTGAGGATGTCGTAAAGTACCACGGCTTGCCGTTGTGCATGATCTCCGATCGAGATCGAAAATTTGCTTGTAAGTTCTGGCAAAAGATGCACGAGTACTTCGGTGGTGAGTCACAAATGTCAACAGCGTTTTGTCCTCAAACAGACGGACAAACAGATCGCATGAACCGCACTCTGGAACAAATGCTCCGCATGTATGTGGACCCTGCCATGCATGTCCGGGATGAATTCCTAGCATCGGAAGAGTTTGCGGAGAATAACTCGGTGAAGGAGTCTACACAAGTCACACCGTTTGTGTTGAACGGTGGTCAGCATCTAGTGGTGCCCTCTTCATTGGTGAAGAGAGGGAGTACAGGAGGATAGGTTCCTTCTGCTCAAGCCTTTGCCGAGCGTATCGACTCCTTGTTACAGGAGGCGAAGGGTCACCTTCAAGCTGCTCTGCAACGACAAAAGGCGTATGCCGACAAAGGTTGCCATAAGGCCTCGTTTCACATCAGTGACAAAGTGCTGCTTAACACTGAGAATCTTTGGCTTGAGTCGCCAGGGGCATGAAAACTTCTACCAAAATAGATTGGGTCGTTTCCCATCGTTGCACGCATCGGCTTGGTGGCATATCGATTGCTGCTTCCGCCACGTATGAAGATGCATGACGTGTTTCATGTGAGCCCATTAGCTCCATACACGGCCGAGGGAACCGTTGAGCCACCACCGGCAGTCCTTGCTGCCGATGGCCAATATGAGGTTATGCGCCTACTTCAACACCAAGAGCGTGCTCTCTGGTCGCGGGTTGTTAGGGAATACCTTGTTCATTGGGCCGGGTGTGGACGTGAACATAACTCATGGGAGCCAGAGTCTCGGTTGCCCACAGGGGTAGTCAACGAGTATGAGAGCGAGCTGGCTGCTTGCACGGATCGACGCGTGGAAGGGGGGCACCACCTAAACGCGGAAAAGGTGAACAACATTCCCGCAGGGAGGCATTCATGGACTACAACCATAGGAGGTTGGGGACGCCCAACATGGTTATCGCGCAGACGCTCCAGCAAAAACGGGGGAGGCCGCTAGCCGTGCTGACCGACAAGCTACAACTTAGGTCCAAGTGCCATGCACGTGTTCATGTTTAGTTGGTGATTGGAATTATTCAATTTCTTTCACAATGTTGATGACTCACTGACTGACAATCATGCTTGTTGTTCATGAACAGGGACGGTTCATAATTAGTGGGGAGGAATGTAGCGGGAGGGCCGGTTCGGCCCTCCCTTCTCGCTGAAGCGAGGGGTGGTTGCGCACCACCCCTCGCGTCAGGGAGGGCTGGTCGGCGGCCAGCACTTCGCTCGCCGCCGGCCAGCTCGCTGGCGGCCGGCTGGACGGCCGGCGGCCGGCCATGCGACCGGCCGGCCACCAGTCGGCCAGCCGCGAGCCGCCGATTGCGGCCTCAGCCCCATCGACGGCTGAGGGGCCACGAGGGCCTCGAGGGTGAGGCCTCGTGGCCTCGTGCCCTCGCCCCCCCCCCTTGCTTGTAAACGGGCAAGCGAGGATGAGGGATAGGGGGAGCGAGGGTGAGAGCGAGGACGAGGGAAGCGCACGAGAGAAGTCGGCGCGAAATCGCCAATCGTGCCTCGCACGCGACGATTTCGCGCCGACGAGTAAAAAACGAAACTCAAGTTCGTTGAGGACGAACTATGAGTTCCGAAACTGGAAAAATCGCGTGAATGCACAAGTTCGAGGTAAAAAACCCCGGTTTGGGTCCCAAAACCAAGGGTAAGGTTAAAACGGAAATGGGCCTCAGGAGACTCGAATTATTCAAGTCTCCCTACTCTAGGTCGTTGATGACGATTGCCCCTCAATCCTGCAAAGGGGGTTAAACCGTTGACGCCTTCTGAGAACGCCATTCTGCGAACTCCGACGACGACTTAGGAGCAGGAGCTAGAGACTCGACCCGTTACACGTATGGACCATGTTCACGATTAAAAAAGGTCGCCAACATAATCATCGGGTACTTCGCGGTACCCAAGGCTAAAATTTAGATAGGATTAGACTGTAGTTCGACTCTAGCCTGAAAAAAAAAGCCCTAGGTCGGATTTGAGGCGAAAGGAGTGCCGTGACAGATAACCAAACGCGTCACTTCACCACTCCTATAACGCCGCTAGGGTCTTGTTCTGTGTGGCAATGCCACATGGAACGAGTAGGATTAGGTCATATTTTTCAACCGTTTCCCATGAAGACCCTGTCTGTATCACCGTGACGCGTCCCAACCAAGATGGTTGAGGCGACTAGTCACTTGTATCCCTGGACCGCCATTATGAGGGCCTACGTTGTGGTTTAGTAGTTCGTCGAAAAACAGGTAACGACTGTAATATCCAATCAGGGCAGAAATCCCAAGGTCAATACGCGGTGGGTTGCAAATGAAAGGAACGAAATATCCACTCGCGGAGTTTAGGGACTCGTGTTCGTCTGGGACGTAACACTTAGTAGGTTGATGGTAACGCGGGGAGGATATATTTTGTTGATTTACTGTTTTGAAAATCGGAAATAGGAATTCCCATTCATAGGAGAAACAAAATATCATAACACCACTTTAATAGGAGTAGTCATTTTCAAAGGAATGTCTTTTTGTTTATGTAGAGTAGTGAGGCTGAATATTCCACAAATCGATAAGAAAATCCGCTGGAATTATGGATATTCAAATGAATGAAGTACTATAAAAATTTAGAAATTATGCTTGCGCACCCATATTTCCAAACTTTGAGCGACAGAATTTGAGCGGCATATTAAGTGTCACAATGTTCGCCCGCCCTTTTTTTTCATCAGGCAAAGATGTACCGGGATTTTTTATTTGAAAAACTAGGTGGGGAAGGATTTTTTCCACACTGGAACCCAATTACATAGTAGGGTCGAGCGCGAGGGTATTTAATCTCCATTCCCTTGTAGGTCAGTCAGGTCAAAACCATGGGCCCAAACAGACGCTTTAGTGCCGTTTCGGCTTTCGTTATGGGCTTGAGCTGGTCCTTCTACTTCGGCCGTCTCAAAATGCGTGTGGTTGACGGAGTGGTGGCGACTTTCTAGATTCCTATTGGATGGGGCCGTCTGGTCTTCTCAGGCTCTGTGCTGTGGTTGGTAGAAGGTCCTAGCTGGACGTGGCGTCTGTCCTCGGGCAAAATTTATCACAGATGTTTCTGGTCGTTTTTTTTTTGGCTGGCCGCTAGAGATCTCACGCCGCAGAAGTATCGAAAGCTGTCATGTAGAGTCCACGGATCCGATAGCTGCCGCATTTGCAGAAGGTTCAGTTGCAAACCAGATCGACCAGCCCCCTAACAGATCGGAAAGAAGTAGGATTCTCGTTGGAATATTCGCGAGTCTGTAATATCAGCTGCAGAAAACAAGGCAGCGGCAGTCGGCAAAGTTTTCGGTTCACCGAAGCTGCCGCCGCATGTTGCGGGTACCCTAGAAGGTTCGGCTCAAATACGCGGTTCGTCACGCCTTTCTCATCTGCCTGCTGCCCATCGTTCAGCGTTTATGCAGTTCGCCTCCCCACGTTGAATTCAGTTCACGAACTGTTGCACCTGTTGCCCTGTCGTCTCAGCGTTCGTTCTGCTGATCGGTGGCCCGACCCCCCGACGCTTGAGTTCGGACACTTGGACACCATATCGAGGTCGAGTCAAGATGAGGTCTATTGTAGCAACCCTCTTCGTTGCTCTGTTGTTGGCAGCCTCCTGCAACGCAGAGGACGCACCCAAGTTAGGAACGGTTATCGGGATCGACCTTGGAACCACGTATTCGTGCGTGGGCGTGTACAAGAATGGCAAGGTGGAGATCATCGCCAACGACCAGGGCAACCGTATTACCCCGTCGTGGGTGGCGTTCACAGACAATGAGCGCCTCATCGGCGAGGCAGCCAAGAACCAGTTCGCATCGAACCCGACGAGGACGGTGTTCGATGTGAAGCGTCTCATTGGGAGGAGGTTCGAGGACAAGGAGGTCCAGAGGGACATGAAGCTGGTGCCGTACAAGATCGTCAACAGGGAGGGCAAGCCGTACATCGAGGTGCAGGTGAAGGACGGGGAGACGAAGGTGTTTTCGCCCGAAGAGGTGAGCGCCATGATCCTCACGAAGATGAAGGACACGGCGGAGGCGTACCTGGGCAAGAAGATCAAGGATGCCGTTGTTACCGTGCCTGGTACGTTTTTCAATCACATTCATTCAACGTGATGCACGCCTTGGCACACCATGAATGGGAGCCTTCCCCTTTCGATTGTGTCGTTACTTACTTTCATCCCTTTCTACGTGCATGGAAGGCACGTTGTTTTCTTAAATTTAGGATGAAACGCAAGTTGTTAGCGCGGCCTTTTAAATTTTGATTCACACGTGAACATGCGACTTGCCTCGTACTTGTGTAACGGCGAGAGGAGGCTTGACTTTTAGTCGACATTAGCCTATGTCGGGAGGAGGAGAAAAGGAGGCTGGTCTGCCCTCTTTCATGTTGACCCATTCCTAACCTTCTGTCCCGACGATATGTGACATGCAGCCTACTTCAATGACGCTCAAAGGCAGGCCACCAAGGACGCTGGCACCATTTCCGGCCTCAACGTGGCGCGCATCATCAACGAACCAACCGCCGCAGCCATCGCGTATGGCCTGGACAAGAAGGGTGGTGAGAAGAACATCCTCGTCTTTGACCTTGGTGGTGGCACCTTCGACGTCAGCATCCTCGCCATTGACAATGGCATTTTCGAGGTGCTCTCCACCAACGGCGACACCCACCTTGGAGGCGAGGACTTTGACCAGCGCATCATGGAGTACTTCATCAAGCTGATTAAGAAAAAGTACAGCAAGGACATCAGCAAAGACAACAGGGCTCTCGGAAAACTCAGGCGTGAGGCGGAGCGTGCTAAGCGCGCGCTCAGCAACCAGCACCAGGTGTGTAACCTGTGTTCTGAGATAACCTAACGGCGATCAGTACTCCCGGACTTCTTTTTCCAGTTTCTGCGGCTGTCTTGGTGTCCTTGTCGCCGTGGCCATCTTTCTGAGACTGTCGCCTGTCGCATGCAGGTCCGCGTTGAGATTGAGTCTCTCTTTGACGGCACTGACTTCTCTGAGCCTCTCACCCGCGCGCGCTTTGAGGAACTGAACAATGACCTCTTCCGCAAGACTATGGGCCCTGTGAAGAAGGCCATGGAGGACGCCAATCTGCAGAAGTCGGACATTCACGAAATTGTTCTTGTTGGTGGAAGCACACGGTGAGTGCTCGACTCCGTTTTTCTCCTTGCTTTCAGACATACAGGATATAGTGAGTTTTGAAACTGAAAGTCAGTTCTGTCATATGGATGCAGCATTCCTAAAGTTCAACAACTCTTGAAGGATTACTTCGATGGAAAGGAGCCGAGCAAGGGCGTGAACCCAGATGAAGCTGTCGCATACGGTGCAGCAGTGCAGGGTGGAATCCTGAGCGGAGAGGGTGGGGATGAAGTCAAAGGTGAGTACTACCGGGAATGTGCTTGCCAAATTCCAAAGAATTTTAAGCTGTGAAGAAGTCTTAACATTCTGACAGTTATTCCAACTTTTTCATTGTCATGAGATCCCTTGCAGACATTCTCCTTCTGGACTTGACTCCTCTTAGTCTGGGAATTGAGACTGTGGGTGGCGTCATGACCAAGCTCATTCCTCGCGGCACAACGATCCCAGCAAAGAAGAGTCAGACCTTCACAACGTACCAGGATCAGCAAACAACTGTTTCCATCCAGGTGGGCGAATGTTCTGAACAATGTTTTGCAGATACTTCAGATTCCACTGGTGGATCAATCATACCTGCACTGCAACCACAAAGTCCAAGTGTACAACCAGATTCAGACCTCTTCTTCCCACTTGTGATGCACCTCTGCAGGTCTTTGAGGGTGAGCGATCAATGACTAAGGACTGTAACCTCCTCGGCAAGTTCGACCTGAACGGCATTCCGCCTGCACCTAGGTGAGCAGCACAGGTGTCAATGTGATTCCTGAGAGGAATGAGAATCATACATCCTGGAAATGAACAAGGACATGCAAATTCTGATGGTTGTGGATGTGGAAAGTTTGCAAGACTACAATGCATGAACACATGGACAATGTATGGACAAAATATAGACAAACCTTATGTGGGAAAGATCAAGGTTCTGGGTACTTCAAATGTGGGTGGCTTTGTGCGGGATTCACTAGAAGAGTGGGCTCAGTGAGCTGAATCCCGAGTATATAGTTCTCAAGTGGATGTACTCGCAATACTGTAACCTCAGCGTCTGAGGGGAGATGATGGTTTGCGGGATGCATTACCCCATGCACCTATGTGACTTAAATTTTGTGCTGGCTGCAAATACAAATTCCAGGCGGGAATTTGCCTTTGCGAAAGTCTCTTCTCTTTCTTTGACTGATGTATTGCAACATCAGCTTAACTGCTTCAATGTATGCACAATACTTGATCTGGCAGGGGTGTGCCTCAGATCG
Source organism: Penium margaritaceum (assembly GCA_023375785.1). Taxonomy (NCBI): domain Eukaryota; kingdom Viridiplantae; phylum Streptophyta; class Zygnematophyceae; order Desmidiales; family Peniaceae; genus Penium; species Penium margaritaceum. Next base: position 12,378 of record SZWC01007582.1, on the reverse strand, counting down.
AGGTGACTTTTGAGGTGGACGCCAATGGTATTCTCAGTGTCAAGGCAGAGGACAAAGGGTCAGGCAAGTCTGAAAAGATCACGATCACCAACGACAAGGGCCGGTTGAGCCAAGATGAGATTGATCGTATGGTGCGGGAGGCTGAGGAGTTTGCAGAGGAGGATAAGAAGGTGAAGGAGAGGGTGGATGCCAGGAACTCCCTTGAGACGTATGTCTACAACATGAAGAACCAGGTCGGCGACAAGGATAAGTTGGCTGACAAACTCTCAGAAGAGGACAAGGAGGCCATTGAGGGAGCTGTGAAGGACGCACTGGAGTGGTTGGATGACAACCAGTCAGCAGAGAAGGAGGACTACGAGGACAAGCTGAAGGAGGTGGAGGGTATCTGCAACCCCATCGTGGCGAAGGTGTATCAGTCCAGTGGAGGTCCTGGCAGTGGTGGCGACAGCAGCAGTGAGGATGCTGACGACCATGAGGAATTGTAGTGAGGGGATTGTTGACTAATCCACCTGATCTCCTGTCAAAGTTTTGCTGTAGATGGGTCAAGGGCCCACAAAGAGAATTATTTTTGGCTTGACACTGATTTACTCGTATGACGCTAGGCTTCTTCAACCATAGCCACCACCAATTGACTTGCTTTGTTAGGACAAGTTACGATGATAACATTGCCAACCAGGGTTTTGGTATTTCCTCGGACATAGAAAAGTTCCAGGTGAAACTTCTGAAAACTACTCTGCAGTTGGTAAATGTAGGATAAACTGGCTCTCTTGCTTCACACTCGAACATCTACTTATCATTCATTACATCTCTGGAGTAGCCATGACCCAGAAAACACAACACAAATGGGTCTTTTGGTGGGGTGGTGAATTTGTCACCATTATTTTTCCTCTTATAACTGCCACTCTGGGAGAGTGATTGGTGTGCATTGTCAGCATACGATTCTACCATGTCTATGTTGCACATGAGGAAAGGAAGACATTCGAGATCATGGAATCGCCCATCTCCAAGAAACAATTGGACACTTGCCCTGAGAGTGACTGGAGTTCGATAGTTGGCTGTAACCAATTTTGCATAACATCGTTCCAGGAAACTTGTGCGAATCTAACATCGCAGTGATTGCAGTGCAGGAATGATCTGCATGAGGTCTCTTTCAAAAGATCCAGGAGCACAATCAAATGCCCTATCGATAGGTCCTGGATAGAGTTATCCTTTGACTTCATCGGAAAAATGACTTGTTGAAAGATTGTGAACAGAAACACTGGAGGATGATTACAAACGACATACCGCAAGTTTGTTTGCTAACTTAATGATATCACGTTTCTCTTATGATGATTAGTCGGCCAGCGACGCAGACGTGCCTCGCTGGCTGATGCTTCGGGTATGTGTAATAGGGTTCTGTCTACTTTCGACCGCCGTTCGTGCCCCTGAGGAGTGGTCCGCAAACTTAATCTTTGCAAATAGTAGCGGGTGGGTTCGACACTGCTTTTCTTTGGAAAAAGCAGAACTTCCTTCTTCTACGTCTCCAATTTCCCAGGAAATCAAACTCTTGCTCTTGTGTATCTTTCAAATGAAAAGAATTGAGTTCTCCTTGAGTAAGGGTGGTTCTCGTTTGGGCACCACCGTTTTCATTTTCCGTGCTCTGACAACGTTTGTTTTGACAGGATTATGGGTGGCGCGTGTGACCTCTTTAAAGTGCTAGTTTGCATGGCAGGAATCTCTGGCTGGCTGCATCGATGCCGTTTTTATTCATCGATGCTTCAAGAAAGAAGCATCATCTGTCGACAGCTTAATCAATGCATGCCCTACTCCCATTCGACCACATTCGATCTGTACGATCAGCAAGACGCCCACCTCATGATCGAATAGCTCTCAGACCACAGAACGGCGCGAGAGGTTCTCTCGTACCGGGACTCTCGATTGTCCTTCCTTACATGTGAGACAACCCCATTTGCACTTCATCTGCACTTCCCTAAGAACCACAAGTATTGTACAGTCAACCTCTGTCCTTGCACGACAGCATTCAGGAACCCAGTGGCCGCACCAAATTTTCATGAATGAAGGCAACTTCGTAACCCCCGGAGAAGTATGGGTTGCTCTCCGCATGGAACATGCGGTAGCCCATGTCATGCAGCTGCTGCAGCATTTCTCCACACGCAGCCGGTTGCCGCACGCAGTGGAGCTCCATCTGGATCTGGCCAATAGGCTGCTCGGATTTTGACCATCTGGACAGCATATCCTTCACCACACCCACCTCACAACCTTCACAGTCAATCTTGAAGATATCGATGTATGATGCACTGATGCGCCCCATCAACTCCGGAAGGGTGACCATTGCCACATGACGTTTCTTCCCTCTCCTTTCATCACTCATCGCTGCTTCTTTCAACCTCTTCTCCTCCTCCTCCGCACCTGAGGTGAGGCCCACCTTGTGAAACTGGAGGAAAGGCAGTGCACCCACCTCTGCGTCCAATTTTGCCGACATAAAAGGGTCGAACGTTTGTGGCACGACGCCCAGCCTCTTGCTGATGTCACGCTCAAAATCATACTCTCCATGGCATCCGATGCTGACGACCACTGGCATGTAGCCATCAGCCAATGGCTCCCCAGATGCCACTCGCTGCTGCTGCTGCTGCTGCTGGCGTTGGCGATGGAGCATGCACAACCACTTTCCGCCGTCCCCGGGCAGTCCCAGGCGCTCCTCCATGGGGCATGGGTACATAGGCACCAACGCTATCTGTACAAAGCTTCGCCAGTAGAGCCGACCTGCTGCGGTGTATGGCCTCTGGCTGTTCATTTTCTTCGAGAATTTGGCCATGCTGCGCTCATAAACCCTCTCTGCTTTCACGAAAATTCGTTCCAGCACCGAATCCTCAACACTGTAGTCACCAATGCTCCTTCCACTGTCTCCAGCGGCTACCCCCTTGGCCGATCCTGCACCAGCTGATGCAGCTGCTGTAGCCTGCATCGCTGCAGCAGCAGCCCGCTCCTGGCGCTGTAAAGTCTGCACTCGCCCCAACATCTGTTGCGCCATCACAGCAAGAGCTTCTCCTCCCTGACCCGGGCTGCCTGATGGTGGCAGCACCAGCAGCGCACCAAGGAGCAGCACCATATGCTGCACGATGGACAAGGGCGTCAGCAGCTGCTGAAGCCGGCCGAGCGTTGCAGCTCGCGGTCGAGTTCGGCGGCACGCATAGCGCTGGGCCATGTCATTGACGGAGGGACAGCAGGCGGCGGCGTGCTCAAGCAGAGCGCAGGTCGGATGGATCAACCTCATGCTTCGGGTGAAGAAGTTCCTGCAACGGACGCAACGTCGGCCGTGCGCTGCAGGGCCATCCGAATGACGTGACAAGCGACTGGATCCAAAGCGTGACTGCACACACTGCAGTGCACAGGTTCGGAACGCCACAGTTTTTGTCCACAGCGCGCTTCAGCACCTGTGTTTGCCGGTGGATCACTCCCCTGGCAGAAAGGGTGGAAATCACGACGATGGTCTCAGACGACTCGAAACCGAGGTGCAAGAGTTGTCCAGGGCTGAGGAGCTAGTACGTCAGCGGTGACAAACTGCGGTACATGAGGTTGCCACCCCCTTTATTGCCAACGCTGTGTTCTGCACATACCGCTGCTGCGAATGCTGGTGCTTCTAGCAACAACGGGGCAGTGCAGGCGTGACAGTTGCGGAACATTTCACCCACGCCACTTTGGGACTCTCCAAGCTCCCTCCTGGTAGGAAAAAAAAGAAGCTCCAAAACCAACTCCTCACCGAAGCAATGCACACCCCCTTCCTGTGCAGTGCACAAGAAGGTAGAAACCATATGCAAATCCGCATCACAAAGAACTTCCACCGCTGGTGGAAGCACCCTCGACTGTACAAGCTGTAAATTTGTTTGGGGGGCCGGGTTCAATCCCCGGGCTTGTTTTGGTGTCTAGGAGACCCTCCCGCTCCCAACGGTCACGACCACGGGACAAAAAAAAAAAAACAAGAGGCAGGTTTTGCACGCAAAGCGTGCATAGGGTTACATAGTAACCTAGCAAAAGTATTCATATTAGTATCTCTTATGAGGCTGTTTAATTGTTCATAAGCTGTTTAATCTTTCATAGGGTTACATAGTAACATACCTCGTCCGTGGAAGCCAAAACTGGTTGTAAATGGACTGCCAAACTGTCACCCACATTTGTTCAAACTATTTTTTTTTGTTTGCCCATGTGTGCTCTTAAACATTGTGTATGGTTTGGGCGAACTCTTCCTAAATTACTTCAAACTATGCTGGATTTATTCTATATTGTGTGGTTTTAAAAGCTAAAAAAAAAACCAAAATTTGAACGAATGTCCTTGACGCTACAATATAATGTATAACAATTGACCAACATATTGAAGAAGAACCTCAAAAGGTATTTCTTCTCTTATTTTATTAATTTGGTTTATTGATGAATTTATTTAAATGAGATGTATTTGTCTTGTATTGTGAGCATGCAAGTTTCACACGTCTATTATGAACTTCACAAAGAAAATTACCTTTGACAAAAGTGGATGAATTTTGAATGTTTAATATGTTATGAAAAATAATATGACATAATTATAAGCAGAATTTTTTTTATTTACCTACTTCTATGACAGTGGTTGAATTTCTTTTCTTTAAATTACATTTTGACCCTGATTAAAGCCGGGTTCACGAGTCTCAAGAGTTTCCCATGACGACCAGTTCCGTGAAACAGGACAGGGCGAGGCCAAGGAGGAGCGACCCAACGTACAGTCCTTACCCTTTTGTCTTGGCGTCGGATTGGTCGTTCCGTGCTATCCGGGGTCTGTCCGGACATCTAGGTCGATGTCCGTGATTTTTTTCTTCTGGCTCGACCTTCACCCTGCGTCCGCGGACGTTGGGGGGCATACAGTCCGACGAATTCTTGCAATCTGATTGGTGGATGTGTCAAAAAAATGACTGATCCACCAATCACGATTTTCTTGCAGCATCTTTTGGCCACGAACCGACTGTAATAGGTTACTATGTAACCCAAAAAAGGCGTGACAATTGCGGGAAAATCCCATTCAGCACCTACTTTCGGTTGAACATACCAAAAAAGCCCCAATTCGTACGATGAAATCTACTCCACCCAAAGTTCGAGATTAACTTCTACTCAAACTCAATTTTCTAGTCTTTGCTGATAATTCCCCCATTTAATATATTTTTTAACTTCCAAAATGGTTCATGAAACATTTCTTTGCTACTCTAAAATACTAAAAAACTAAGGGGTGTCGGGTTTAAATAGATACATGTCTCTTCCTAGGCCCCAAGTAGTGCGCCATAGGAGGAGAAATTCCCATTCCATGGTCTGTTTTATGTTCCCTGGCTGATGTTCGAATAGTATCTAAAATTATGATGGAGGGGCCGCATCCAACCATTAATGGTTCGCGGCCGTATTTTGGTGATTGCCGGACTGGTACAATGCCCCTTTTCTGCACCACATTAAATAGAAATTCCAAGTTTTTCCATTCTAAATGAACTGTGTCTCCGGCTGAAATTTTAATGACAAGATGTGACGACTTCGTAAATTAATGACAGAATGTCATCACTTGAATGAATATTGGGAAATCCTGACAAATATGCGGCATATGCCCCCAGTATTCACCAGTCGATGAGCACTTGTTAAGAAAGGGCATGGAATGGAATGTTATTTCAGCTAACCTGGTCGTGTAAAAGATGGTCACATGAATATTCGAGGCCAAAACTTTTGAGAACGTACTCAACCCTTAGACATGCTCAAGAAACACGTTTGAAGCTTATTCTAAGACACTCATGTTTGGAATTTGAAAATGCCACTAACGGTAGTATTGGCGTTCATGAGACCGAAGTCAATAAACCATGAAGTTGTCTACTAATTCAATAAAGGACGGAGTTGTTATATGCCCATCGTCGCGGTCGATAGATCCGCGGTGTCCAATGTCGAAAGCGAACCGTATGCGGTGCCCAAAGTCGATTCCGACTCGCATGCGGTGTCCATAGTCGGAATCGAAATGACTGCGATGCCCATAGTTGAAATCGACATTACATCTGTGACCCCGGTTAGTGTCAGGTATGGGCACGCGTGATATATGTTTCATGGTTTCAACGTTTTGGACATTGATTTCAACAACCATGATAGACGAGATGTCGTCGCCGATCGTTCTTCAAATATGGAACGAATACCGCGTGGTTCGTTAGGGCTCCGACGCCTTGTTCACGGGGGTCTTACAAAACATAAAGTACCGCTTGGGCTCGTACATAGGCGCTGCACACCATCATGCCGATTGCGTCACATCAGTCCCTTTTTTGAGGGTTCGGCGAAGTTTAACAATTTGTACAATCGTAGGTACTAAACACGTCCGTGTGTTCGTGCGCACTCGCATCTGCTGTTGACAGCCTGTCACGATTCACAATCTGCCGGGTTTCCGAGTTGCCATGTATCTCCCATCATGCACGGTCACCATGTGCCTACCACAGCGGTTGGGGGAGGGGGGCTGGTCTGGCCGTGCATTGCATTGTGTTGCATCGAAGCGTCGTTGATGTTGGTCGTGCCCACGGCAGCCTCGTAGACGCCGCATGCGTGACGATCGCGGGTATCCAATGTATAAAATGCTTGTTTTAATGAACAAAATGCCCATGGTCGTCAGGGTTGCGGTGAGAAGATTCCAAGAAGCTTCCTAGCCTTACTGCTTGCTAGCCTGACAGCACGGGTCTGGCTGGTTGACACACAGGTCATGCAAGGGACAGCAAGGGTAGGGAGAGACACGTGCACTTGTATCTCAAGCTTCAACTGAAGTAAATGCAGAGAGGAATAACAAATGACAGGTCCACAGCATAAATAGCCGCCGTGGCTCACGGCGGGTGGCGCACACGGCGGTGCCTGTCAAACCTGAACCGGCCCAAAACCACTGTTTTGGCCATAATTCTGCGCACAAGCGTCCAAACGGAGTGCCGTCTGATCCTACGGATGCACAACGAAAAGACAGACACAACGACTGGTCACTCGCCTACGTCCGGGAACAGCCGGAGAGTGTAAGAAAACAAACATGTAAATCAGCCTGGCAGGGCTGTCCACCGAGAAAATCCTGAAGACCTCNCAACATCACAACACTCCCCCATGACCCGATGGTACGCATGTCCATACACGTGCAGAACGCGTGCCGGTGCAACACAGAGTGCTCAACAGGGACCCTGACAATCACCCACTCTCGGACAGGGGTCGCAATCCGACGGAACGAACAGCCCCGAGGAACTTCCCACGTGCCAGTGCCTTGGTCAGGAAGTCAGCGCGCTGCAAGTCTGTGCCCACCCAGACGATGGAGATCAACTGCCGCTCCTCCAGATCGCGCACGAAATGATACTCGACAGCGATGTGCTTCATGCGTGCGTGGAACACACCAGAGTTCTCAGCGATCGCGAGAGCATTCTGGTTGTCGCATCGGAGGATGATGGTAGGCACGGACTGACCCAAGCACTGGAACAACCGCTGCAGCCACACCGCCTCAGCGGCGCCAGCGCCCAGAGCAACATACTCAGCCTCTGAGGAGCTGCGAGCAATGGACCCCTCCTTGCCGCTGCGCCAAGACACAGCGGTGCCACCAAGCAGGAACACGTAACCCGTGCGGTTGCGTCCATCAGGACTCCATGCCCAGTCGCTGTCGTTGTAGCCATCTACCACAACCGAGCACTGTCTCCGAAAGCAGAGACCGTGACACGGTGTGGAGACCACGTACCGGACGACTCGCAAAGCTGCATGCAGAGCGCGAGCCCGAGGGGACTGACTGAAGTGTGCGAGTAGGTTGACAGCGAACGCAATGTCGAGACGCGTCGTCGTGGCCAAGTACATCAGTGAGCCAATGATGCGCAAGTACAGGGTCACGTCCACAGTCTCGCCCAGATCGGCTGGGTCTGTCACCTTCAGGGCGTCCTGCCCGTCGGGAGTGATGGGTGACGAGGCGGCGGGAACAGCGCCAAGGAGGTCAGCAAACCGCTCCCCCACAACCTGTGCATATCGTGCCAAATAGAGGAGGAGTGTCCGTCGACGACGATCACGCACAATCTCCATTCCGAGGAAAACAGCCGCTGGACCAAGGTCCTTCATCCTGTAGGCGGCCTGCAGGACCGCCTTGGCCTCCTTCACGGCCTCCAGTGAAGGAGACGCAATCAGGAGATCGTCCACATACACCAGAATGGCAGTGAGGTGCTCGGCTGTCCGTCGGATGAAAAGTGACGGGTCGGCATCACTCTAGACGTACTCGGCCTGAGTGAGGGTGCGAGTGATCTCTCGGTTCCAGCACCGGGGCGACTGCTTCAGGCCATACAAGGCCTTGCGCAAGCGCCAGACCTTGTTGCC
>SZWC01007581.1:67526-123202 GCA_023375785.1 Penium margaritaceum | reverse complement strand
AGATATAGATATAGATATAGATATAGATATAGATATGGATATAGATATAGATATAGATATAGATATAGATATAGATATAGATATAGATATAGATATAGATATAGATATAGATATAGATATAGATATAGATAGAGATATAGATATAGATATAGATATATATATAGATTTAGATGTACATAAAGATATAAATATGGATTTTGATAAATATATATGGAGTGATGTACGGATAAAGATATTGATAATCATAAATATAAAATGAAGGATGTCGATGTAGATAAAGACATAAATTTTAATATAAATGTAGATTTAGACATAGATATAGATATACTTGTATAGGTAAAGATATAGATTTGGATATGAATAGAAATATATATATACATAATTACATGCCTTTGTATCCCTTTATATCTAGAATGATAAATTAATTCAGGTATTTTTATGATTTCATGGACATGGTTATGTATCATAACATCAACGTGGCTAATTTATTGGAAGGAACATCTATATAATGAAATCTTGCATTATATATTATATAAAAAATTTAAAAGCAATATCTGTAAATCTATGCAAAAACTATTCATTCATTGACCATGACGTTGTATGCACGATCATAGGTTTATCCTTAAGTTTTATCATCTGGAAACTTTCATTGTTAGATAGGGAAGGATTTTATCAGATAAGTAGATTTTTAAGATATCCGCATGAGCAATACTTTATGAATATAATATTCATTGATTGTCTTACATTAAATAAGTCATAGAAAGATTACATCAGAGAATTATACATTGGGCCTAATAAATGATACCCGCACCACACGCACTATTAAGCTGGCATACCCACGCGTCCAAATTTTGACACGGCATGCCAACCTGTTTAAAAAGAGGAACGAGGTATCCAGCCCTCGCTTGCCATGCTATATCAGCCACATGCTGTGCTGATAAAATCATGGCGATGAGGGTCATGTGACCATTGCTCAATCCCGACTGTCACTCCCTTGCGGGATCCTGATGGAGCAATGACTCTATTTTGTTTTCAACGTGCAAACCCCTATTACAATTTAGGGTTTTGTATGTTTTGCATGGGTGGAGCCCGCGCAAAACATAAAACACTACATTGTTATATGATTTTGCGCATCGAAAAAAAAAACAAAAAAGGGTCATTGTTCTATCGCAATCAAGAGAAAACGCCCATTTCAAAATTTGGAATTTTTTTCATGGAAGACAAACCACCCCTGGTTTGTGGAAAAATACTTTCTAACCCAACCCCCATCTACATTCGGGGTTGAGGGTTTTATTTTTGCGGAGCCCAGCAGATTCCCGCACGCAAACCCCATTCGAACCCCACACAAACCCCTTCCTCAAACAGTGAAAAACATCTTACAAGAGGGGTTTGTCATTGTTCGAGGAGTTTGATTATGTCAGCATTCCGACGTTGCATTCCATGCAGTGACAACATAGCTTTTTCTGTGGATAAGTCGTTTATTTCTTTTGATCTTCGGATATCGTAGCATTAATTTAGTGCATACTGGGCATGCTATGTCTAATTTAGGAGGTGTGCGTATGTCAACAAAGTTTTGGACATGGTGGGTATCTATTCGCTCGGTCCTTGTAGATTATCCTGTAGATTTGCTTTTACATTTGAGGTTTGTGGTTCCCATAATACAATACTGATTGATGAGACCTATGTTTAATATAGATTAGATTATGTACACGTGTGAGGATTGTTTTTTTTTCAAGTAATTGTTTCCAGTTGGCCCGTGGTTGTCACTTAGCCTACCATTTGTTTTTCCCAGTGATGAATGACGGCGATTGTCAGTCGTCGCTGGTTGCTCGTGGGTGTAGACTGCGTCTCTCATGTTTGCTGTGAGTCTAGAGCTTCACATTTTGGAGGATTTTCTATCGCGGTTGCACGTTCTCCCAGCCGCCTGGGACTCCACGGGGTAGCAATGAGAAATTCAAGTCACCGTCGAGCCACGAGGGTTAGCATTGCAAAAAGCAAACTGCGGGCCGGGTATCGTTGCAAAAAGCCATTTTTTTTCTTGTGACTTCCAATAATTCAAAAATAGTTAGATGCATCCGTAACAATTGTGATCTACGAGGTGGGGATGAGACCGGCCATGGGTGGAAACCTATAGATAGTGGTTATTCAACTTTCGAAGAAGCCACATAGCGCCTTCTTATTGGCATAAGCTCTGCCATGTTCCTTCAGTTTGTTTGGGTTACAGTCACTGTATATGTTGTTCCGCACCCTAAATTTTATCAATAGGAAGTCAAATACTATTGTTTCATGCCAGGAACAATTTTCACTTGGAAAGTGTACTTCAGAAGATGAACACCATTCCCATCGGAATGGTTACTAACATAGCGTATCAATTCTCAACGTGGATTTGAACACGTGATTCCTGAAGTGACAATAGGACTCGGTTCGGTGCGACCTGATTGGTCAGTGGTGATGCATCGCGAGGTCGAGTCGCAATGGCAACCCGGGTGTCAAGGCGTGTTTGCCATACTTGACACTACTCGTAAGTGGAGAAAGTGTATGTACCCCACTGTTCACCATGGATTCCTACTGTTTGTGTACCTCTGCCCGACAAGCCCTGATCCGACGAGCTATTGAGCTCCACACCAACTCATCAGCCTCCTCCGGGACCTGCTATGGGACCTCATTGCACGCATATTGCACCGTCTACAGCGGACACCCATGGTCAACGGAACATTACCTTGGCATGCCTGGATGGCAGAGGTCAATAACAGTCACCCACAACGTCTTCTAAACATGGCGTGCATGACATATCTGTCGTAGGTGTCAATCACAGACTTTTCACACCGACGTTCAAGCATCCCGGGTACGCTTGTGACACTCGAAGAGAAAATTCTCATGTTCCTCCGGTGTGACAAGGAAATTCATGAAGTGCTAACATTAGGTGCCGACAGTTTGGCGTGCCATCCGAGACACAGCGCAAGTGCTGTGTTGGACTGTGGGGTAGGTGACAGCGATGGTGGTGATGTTGGTGGTAGTGCAGGATATGTTGTCATCATGTTGTCCCCGGCCACCTTGTTGGGGTAGAACACCTTAGTTGCAACGTCGTACCACGGCATGCACATGTTGTGGAGCTTTCCAAGCTTAGGGGTGGCACGCTTGATCTCCACCCTTGTGTTTGGATAAAGGTCAATCTGCCACGACTCGCCGTTGAACTCGATGTCGCTACGCATGTGGAGGTCCCGGGAATGTTGCCGCACATCGCCAATGTTTTGAAGGCGGCTCTTCACCTGTTGCAGGGTTAGAGGATCTAGAAGCATCCACGTGAGAGTAAGCTTCCTCGTAAATTCCTAATTCATGTGAGCCATGCACCCCCTTCTTGATCAGTTGACATCAGAAAAAGCGAGACAGTAGTCCAACAATGCGACATCTCTGTCGGGCATTCGTCGACCTTTACCAAGGCCGCCCGCCATGGTGGTTTCCAATGCAGTTGGCTCTCACTCTCTTGAACTTAGGGGATAGGCTTGGCAACAAGTAGTGGTTCCATGGCCTCCATTTGGGCTGCCAATGTCATGTGGCCTATGCGTAGCGGGACTGGTGGATGTGGCACATAGGCTCCATGATGTTTAGCGTTCGTACGGTCGTTGCCAATGTAGGGAAGGATGTTGAACTGCACCTTGCAATCAAGCTTCTCCTTTGCATTGGCAATGTCGTCACTGAAAACAAGTCAACGGAGCAGGCAACCCAAAGCTTGAGCATCGCGCATCATGTAAGGCAGTTGACGGTGCTTGGCCTTCAAGGAGTGGACATCCGCCATGACAGCTTGAGATGGAGATGCCTCCAGGTTGGGCAACGAGGCTTGAAATGCTGGCCTTTGATGGACTGCGGATGCGCGTAGAGGGAGAATGAGTTCGTGGAAAAATCCATGTCGATGTGAAAGGTGAACGAAGAAGGAGGTGGGAACTAGGGATGGTGGAGGTTGGTGGTTTGTTGGGATTGAGTTGCGTGACAAGTGACAACACTAAGCCTTGCAAATAGTTAGTGTGCATTATTCCATCGTCATGTCGCTTGCCCCAGACGACAACCCGTATTCCCTCGAGTCGCTAGTCGAGCGTTTGCATCTGCGAGGTTTGAACATTGGAATCTGAATGACAGAATTTGGGACATTGTAGAGCATAGAATCGATCTGTACTGTAAAATAAAATTTCTCCACTAAAATCTAACTTCCAATCTTGCTTTGAATATAAGAATTTGAAGGCGGCTAAAAAAACATAAAAAAAAAGTGACTTCCGGCAGCCACAATTGCACGGAGACCATACATGGCTTTTGAGGTGAGGTTCTTCCTTCAACATTTGGAGGAAAATTGATTTCCTCTTGCCAAAGTGATGGCTGATGCAAATGTTAGCATTGAACGCTACCATGCCACCATTCTAAACCACTTCTCGCTCAATATCCTGCCATACCCTACTGCTCTTTGATTTCAACGAATGGAAAATTGCAAATTATAGAATCTATGAATGAGACAAGATTTATGAGGTTTGAATTATTTTGGTAGTCCTTAGTGGTCGAATATGCATAAAATAATACCTTCATTTCAGTGCTTCATATGGAGAAAAACACCATTGAAGTTAAACTTAAACTTGAAGTTGAACTTAAAAAACAATTAATATCAAAATCCAAGAGCAGTAGGGTATGACTTCTACATTCTAGTTTAGGGAGCAACACATTATTGTGGTGGCCTGGTCACCCGTATCTATTTTGTCTTGTAGTGCATTTTTTGGGGCTGTGGACTTAGAAGCAAGCAGGAAAATCAGGGAAACCATTAATAAGGTGAAGTTGATGTTCTCGGCTACGAATTGTGTATTTTATGAGATGTTATCCATGTGTTTCATATTCATGTTGGTGATTGTACAATAATAGCTATGTTAATCATAATCACTATGCTTCGAGTACATTCAGATCCATAAAAAAGTATTGGACATATGTTTATCATGTTAAAGGCAAGGTTTTATGATACACATTAGTGGTAATGTAGCTCTTGTGTTATTTTCCCAATTCAAAAAAACCTGATTGTTCTTCACTTTTCACTTTTTACATTGTCATTTCTTAATCGTGTATTTGTTTTAGTTGGAGAGCTTGGATGAGCACAAAAAGAAAGAGAAGTGAACTTGTATGGCTATGAATTATGAATTTTATGAGATGGTAAATGCCATTCTCATGAAAATGTACGTATGTGTACAAAATCAGATACATACATAAAAACTATCGTCTAAGCAAGATGTGGTAAAATAGTGAACTTCATGACTACTTTTGACACGAGACGATGCGACACAACATGAAACAAATGGCAGGACATGACACGATACAACACGAAACAAAGCAACATGATAGTGTATGGAATGACACATAATTTTATGATACGACACGTCGCAATGTGGCATGACCTGATACAACACAAAAAGGAACAATGCAACACAACACACCACATTATGACACAACACAAAATGACACAACATCACACGATACAACTAAACATAGCACGCCATGACGCCATTCAACACAACATGATGCCACAAGACATGATAGGACTTCACAAAACACAATACGGCACGATACGATATGACATGAAACAACACGAGACCACACAGTACAACATGACAAGACATGACAAGACAAGACATGACATGACAAGTTACAACATGACACGACATGACAAGACACGATACGACACAACACAAAATGACAAGACACAACACGACATGACATGACAGGACANATTCAACACAACATGATGCCACAAGACATGATAGGACTTCACAAAACACAATACGGCACGATACGATATGACATGAAACAACACGAGACCACACAGTACAACATGACAAGACATGACAAGACAAGACATGACATGACAAGTTACAACATGACACGACATGACAAGACACGATACGACACAACACAAAATGACAAGACACAACACGACATGACATGACAGGACACAGTATGACCTGACACGACATGAAAGAAAACGACACCACACGACATAATACAACGTGACACGACACGACACGACACAACACGACACAATACGACATTATGACATTATAAAACACGACACGACATGACACAACACGACACGACATGACATGACACAATGTGAAAACTACAATGAACACCTTCTCAAGTCTAAAGATCCTGTCATTCAACTCCTTGACTATCCCATTCATCTGTGAGTGACAGTTTCAGTCATGAAGTGTAGATTCTGACTCTCTCTCTCTCTCTCTCCCTCTCTCTCTCTCTCTCTCTCTCTCTCTCACACACACACACACACACACACACACATACACACACAGCTACCCACACAGGTGCTGTCATAACACATGTGCTAGAGAAGCAAGAATAGTCTGCATGCCTAGCTTTACAATAGAAGAGGAGAGATAACAAATGGGGCCATTCACTTAAGTAGGAGTGCACCTTAAGAACCACACTCCGTCACCCCCATGAGTGAGGCGCTCATGGGGAACCTGAAAACAGCATGTAACTTGTCAAACATGTCCCAAAACTAGCCTGAGAGCACAAAGTATGCCAGAAGAAGAGGAAAACTAGGGGGCAAATCCTATCTATTCCAACACTCCCCCTTGCACCCTTTTTTTTCATAGTCCAAGCCATACAAGCCCTGCAGCCTGTGCATGAGAATAGAACAAGGGTGCAGGTAAGCCCTTCATCAAGAAGTCTGCACGCCGATGAAGAGAGAGGACACCGTGAATGGAGACACTCCCGTTGTGTAGTGCATCTTGCACATAGTGATGTGCGACATGAATGTGTTTGGTACGGCGATGATATACCGGGTTTGTCGTGATCTTGAGCGCCCTTTGGTTGTCACACATGAGGGGTACCTGCAAAATGTGAATGTGCAGGTCATGCAAGAAGATGCGCCACCATGTCGCATCCTTTGCAGCTTCACTGAGTGCCACACACTCTGCTTTTGTTGAAATTGTGGTGATGTAGTATTGCTTGCCACTTTGGCATGAGACCGCTCCTGCTCCAATGTTGAAGACATATCCCGTCCTGATGTGCGATCCTGCCAAATCTGATACATAGTCGCTGTAACTGAATCGAGGTATGGTTAATCAAGGCCATTTCATACACCGGTTTTTTAGTGTGTGCCTATAGTGTGCCCTCTTACAAGGGAGTAGATTACACCAATTCTTACACTCATTTTCAATAGTGTATAAAAGAGTGTACTTTTTTCCTATATGGCTAGAAATATTCTTCTTATGAAGTTCTCCAGTGCGTGGGGTTAGTGCATGTGGCAAGTGCGCTCAGGCACCATACAAAAGTACACTGAGAGTGCACTCAGTGTGCTCATTTGTCTCATATTTCAAATCAAATATTCCATTTTGTACTATATAATTTTTTTTAATCTCTTTGGAGAGGACCTTAGTGCGTGGACGTAGTGTATGTGGCATGTGCGCTCCATTACCACACGAAAGTACACTAAGAGCGCACTCAGTGCGCTCATTTGTCTCACATGTCCTAGCGCACCTCCCATTTTGTCTTATATGGCCAAAACCCTTTCTTCTTAGGAAGGAACTTAGTGCGTGGACATAGTGTATGTGGCAAGTCTGCTTGGTTCCCATATAAAAACACACTAAGAGCGCACTCAGTGTGCTACTTTGTCTTGTGTGTCCTTGTAAAACTTGATTCTCGTCTTGTAAAAACAATTCTCCTGCGAGGAAGGACTTTGGTGTATGACATGAGACATTATTGTCTTGTTTGGGAGGTCTCATACTATTCAAAAAATAAAGAGAAAATATTGTGTGGTCTCTTCTTACTTTGGAACCAATTTTTTTTTAACCTCTTCACCATTTAGGGCCCACCACTATGTGTTTGAAGATATTACTCTTTCACTATTGAAAGAAATATGTTGCAGTTTCAGGTTTTTTTCTTCGGTTTATGTAGGCAATTACATGTAGAAATCTTGAAGACGTACAAATGTACATTCAAGTTTTCATTTGGAATTCCCTGATAGATTGCAATTTGTGTCCACGATCGTCTTTTGTGCCCTTGTTATCTGGATCGTCCACTTGTAGAATACTTTGTGGAATGGTCGTTGGATTGTCACTCGTGCCATCTGTCGACGTCATAGTTGACGGCCGTCTACTCGTAGATACTCATCTACCACAATGGCTCATCTGTTTCGTCGCCCAAGTACTCGCAAGATTGTCTAGAAATACCCTCCAGTGTACGGGGGTAGTGTACCCTTCAGTGACAAGTGCAATCAAAATGAGTGCGGAAGTGCACTCATCACGCACTCCGTGTGCAACCGATGTCAACCGCACTGAATGTTCGTATCGGTAAAATTCCTCATTTACACAAAGTCTAGTCGTAAGCAATGTTAAAAGCCTACAACGATGAACAAACCCACGAGATGTGAAGTTTAAAAGCCAGCCTGCCTTGTGTGAGAGGGTCCCGAGCCGTCAACGGCCACATTCCAACTGAAGATTCAGGAATGGAAAAACACGGGTGTGTTCTCAACCTATTTTTTGCCAAGTGGACGTCTTTTAGCATGTTGCACATAGAATTATCGTAATGAATGGATTTTGTAATCAAAACCATCACAAGAGAAGTTCGGATTTATGACGAGTTTCGGTAATGGCAAGCAGGCTAGCGGTACCATTAGAATGGAGATGAAGTTGTAAAGGAATATTTCACCTTCAAACATATGGACGTCCAGAAATGTCGGCACACATCACAGAATTTCAGAGATGTAGACAACTCATCGCTCAATATTTTGCAATCAAAGACAGTAGTCACGTGCCTATTCAACTCGGTGACCTGTTAAATGCGGAACAGTGTTCTTGGAACTACCGACTGCCAGCTGATGGGTTCCACTCGTTTCTCTCTCAACGCCCTGTGGGTGGACTGGGTTCGGTTTCAATTCTTGGCCGACTGCCGGAAAAGAAATATCTTGGACTGTTGCGTTGGAAAAATAGAAACAGTCATGTCTCTCAACTTCATGGAATTTTCCATTAGTAGATTGAGGATCGAGGTTTTGTTCGAATGAGGACGATTGAGTACTAAAATAGTTCTCTAGATCACCATAATAATGGAATGTCATTGGAAGACATTCATCAACCCCAGGCAACCAGGTGGGTTCACCACTTCTGTCGCCTGATGATTGTGCCGAGATATTGAGCCGGAATTGCGGCTATAGAGATCTCTGAAGTTGATATCGACTTCGAACTGGAATGCTTTCCGGTCGGGCTAAACAAGACCTCTTAAAAGTTACAGTCAAGCATCTCGAGGAACAGTTGCAGACCTTGTCGTTCCTGCTGTACTTAAAGCTAACCGTGATTAGTAGTTTGTTTCTAAAGCGTTCAAACCAGCCAAAAACATTGAGACAAATGATCGCAAACCAGGGAAAATCATAGATGCGAAGAATTGCACACTCAGTGTATGATAAGTGCACTTTCCCACCTAAATCAAGCGCTCTGGCCCATATACACTTTGCATTGCACTAGGGGGGGTCCTAAGGACATTCTGTTGTTGTCGTCAAACCACCAACGAGAACCACCGAAGAGCAACATTCTTGCTGGCCGTCAGCGATGTGCGAGGCCCAACTTCGAGTTCAGATTACTCGCTAAATAGTGCGCCTTGCTGGACAACTGCAGGAACGGTACTTAAAAAACAGTAAAAGATACATATAGACAGTTCTAGGTCGTTCATGACCTTGAAATCGGTCTACTTTTATAAATCCTCTATATAAGCTAAAAGATTAGGAATAAGTTATTCGAAGTATAATTCTTCTAAAACAGTTTTATAGGGGATAGAGCTTGTGAAATGGAGGGGTAGATATGGAAAGAGAGAGAGAGAGAGAGAGAGAGAGCGAGAGAGAGAGAGAGAGAGCGAGAGAGAGAGAGAGAGAGCGAGAGAGAGAGAGAGAGAGCGAGAGAGAGAGAGAGAGAGCGAGAGAGAGAGAGAGAGAGCGAGAGAGAGAGAGAGAGAGCGAGAGAGAGAGAGAGAGAGCGAGAGAGAGAGAGAGAGAGCGAGAGAGAGAGAGAGAGAGCGAGAGAGAGAGAGAGAGAGCGAGAGAGAGAGAGAGAGAGCGAGAGAGAGAGAGAGAGAGCGAGAGAGAGAGAGAGAGAGCGAGAGAGAGAGAGAGAGAGCGAGAGAGAGAGAGAGAGAGTGAGAGAGAGAGAGAGAGAGAGAGAGAGAGAGAGAGAGAGAGAGAGAGAGAGAGAGATAGAGATACATGGAGTGAAAGAGAGGAGGAGAGACATGAGAGGGAGATGTGAGAGGGAGAGAGCGAGAGAGCAAGAGAGAGATAATTAAAGTGTGCACATTTCAATTACACTAGGTTTTTAGTGCATGGTGCTAGTGCACGGTGTTGGATTGCACTACATGAGTGCACTAGAAAACGAGTGCATGATCTGTCCAGCATTGGGCATATATGACTGAATCCAACCTGAATCCAACCAAACCAGAGACCGTCAAGGGTGCGGTGATATTAAATAATGATAGTTGCTGTGTCCACAGTGTACCCAAGGACACAAACCAAGGCCCTCATGTGAAGACTTCATGGGGAGCTACTGAATTGAGAGAGAAGGCTTACTACTTATGTGATGTTTGGACGAGTGGTGAAAGTTGCATACATCAAGCTGCCCACGATTGACTGGTATAGATGGGTGTCAACCAAAGTCCCAAGAGTGACGTTGGTTGCATCACTCATCTCCTTCATTCCCTCCGGTGTGATGGGAGTTACTACTGACCGCACACCCTCCAGGATAGCGGCATACATTATGGCCAAACTCTTAACGTAGCATTGCTGACCAATCTCAATCCACCCTTCCTGTCTGTTTGTCTGACCTCCATGCCTAGAAATGTGCCAACCTCTCCCAATTCCTTGATTTTGTATCGCTTGTTCACCAGATCCTTTTTCTGAGAGACCTCTATGATGGACGAAGAGAAGATAAGGAGATCATCAACATACACAAGAATTGATACCAACGATCTCCCTTCTCCTCGAATAAAAAGTGAGTGGTTTGAATTACTCCTCGCAAAACCTCCATCCACAAGGCCAACTGCTAACTCCTCGTTCCAACACCGTGGAGACTGTTTGAGACCATATAATGCTCTCTTGAGGCAGTATACCCTGCCACTGCCATTCTCCACTCCTTCTAGCTGTACCATGTAAATCTCCTCTTGTAACGTTCCATGAAGAAAAAAATTATTCATGTCCATCCGATGTATCTCCAATCAAACCGTGCTACTGTTACAAACAAACTACGACCACTAGAGTAATTTCCCACGGGTGCAAAAGTGCCCCCATAGTCAGTGCCTAGCACCTGAGACGTGCCTTGTAAGAGACTTTTGCTGTAAGACATAATATGGTCATCATGATATTATATCACGAACACCCACTTTGTCCCGACTGAATTCCGTCCTTGTTGCAAGTCTACCTTCTCCCACATATCAAATGCGTGAATCTCATTCAACTCCTCCTGAATAGCCTGCTGCCATAAGTGTGCATCTGGACATGTCATTGCCTCCCTATACGTCTGAGGAACAAATGGTGATGCCGTATGACCCAAACTGATCATTGAACCCTCAGTCCCCTCTTACCAACTCATTGTAACCCCTGACGGTGGTGGAAGGTTGGGCATATTGTTGACCACGTTACACATGCCCTTGTACGCCTTCCATTCTATTACTCTGAGTCTGCTTTCCCTCTGGTACTCCTCCCCATGAGTGCCAAGTCTCTCAGCTACCTCAGGCGCCCTTACCTTCTGTTCTTGTTCTAACATTAATTGCATCAGTGGTCCCATTGGTCCTGGATCACTCGGTACTTTTGTGAAGGAAGAAGGAGAGGGTCCTGCTGTTGATGGGGTTGAGTGGACAGATGTTGGGGGTGAAGGCAGAGCTGAGGATGGTGATGATGCTGATGCTGCTGATGGTGCTGATGGCGCAGATGGTGCTGATGGTGCTGATGGTGCTGATGGTGCTGATGTAGGTGTAGGGGTTTTGGTACGTTTTCTCATCCCAGGCATGACGTCTACGGATGGAGGCTGATGAGAACGTGGGATGGTGAAATGTACAGGAATGACAAAGATGGAAGAAACTGGCACAATTGTCATGTCGCCAATGCCTAGTGGTGGAGCAGATGAAGGTCAAGTATCTTTGACTGGATGTGTGTGCTGGAGGATACCCTGTGGCTTTGTTGTGTATTATTGTGATGTAAACCACTGCTCATAAAACTCCATGTGATGTGACAACTATTTGTCGAGTCTCAAGGTCATAATATTGCCATGCCTTTGATATTGTACTTGGCCCCATGAAGATACCCCACCGTCTTAGTTCATCTAGCTTTCCAGTCCTATCATCTGGAGACCGCCAGTAGTATAAGATATTAGATACATGGGCCGGTGTTAGATCAGCTTTCTTCTTGTGCCACAACTGCCATGGAGTAACTGTCAACTGCAAGTGTCCGTGAGGGATGCGGTTTCGTACCCAAACAACATACTTTACTGCCTCACCCCACAAACTCTGTGGAACCCCTACTGCAATCATGATGGTTCGAACTGCTTCATTTAGCATACGTTGCCAACATTCCACAACTTCATTCTGCTAAGGTGTGCATGGAGCTGAAATCTGATGTTGAATACCCTGAATCATCAAGAAATCCTCAAACTATTGACTTGTCAACTCCCCCGTTGATCGCTACGAAGAATGCATAGTGGCCATCCACATTCACGCTGTGCTCGAGGTAGCCAATCACAAATTACAGCTGCTGCATGCTCCTTCTCTTTTAAGAAGAAACTGTCAGAATGAAGCCTTGACAAGAGAAGAAAGAATTTTAAAACCACTCTCAATAACGGTTCAGGTCCATTCACCGAACCACCTTGACTAACGGTCCTCGGGTCATTCGACCGTTCGGGACTCACCATCAAGTCATCCCCTAAAAAAGTGACACCTGTCACCTGCGTTCGGCTAGTGGAAAGAAGTCGTCGCTATAATCGTTTTTCCTATTCTCCTATATATCATGAAGGATGTTCATTCCCTCGCGTTTATCCAGTATAGTTATTTCCATCCTGTTCCCCTTTGGTTCCGTCGCTTCACCGCCGTGTCTTCGCTTGCTTAGTTATTTCCATCCTGTTCCTTGCTCTCTTCGTCTTCACCAACAATTCTCAGCTCACAGCTCTTCGCTCTGTCACCCCTGATCCTTCACTCAGCGCGCATCAACCCGTCACTTGCTTCGCTTCCGCTTTCTCTCACTGGCTCCTGTCTATCTCACATCTTCAGTTCCTCGCCTCTCATCAAGTTCTACAACTAACGCTAGGAAGAACTCACGCCTTTCTGCCTCCGTCATTCTGCTGCCATGCTTGCACATGTCCCATTGTTTCTGCCTGCTTCTGCTGTTTCTCTCTTCACTCATTGCATTCTTCTGAAATGGTATCAGAGCATCAGGCAACACCACCTGGTGCCCCATGACGCAGTCAACGCTTCACTACCACAATTGATCCATTCCTTTGCCTAGCATGCATTTACCACCGCTTCTACCACTCCACGTTGCTCAGCTTTGCCAGCACCTCACGTTAGTAGCATTACTCCGATTGCCCCTCCGACACCTCGTCATCCTGATCAAGCCCTGCGCCCAAATCCGCGCAAGTGGCCACCAGTTGGTGACGCGACATCGGTACCAGCTGAAAATAACTCTCAAGCTGCCACTTATCACCATCTTCTTGGAAGCTTCCTGTCGTCCTTCACATGCCCTCTCTCATCATTCAGTAGCCGCAAGCTTCTTCGTCTTCCTCATCTGCTCCGCCTACCTCATCTACTCCAGCTGCTCCATCACATCAGCCTCATTATCATCATCTTCTCAACCTGCGCTCTCGCACAGCCCGTCGCATCGTCAGTGGCTGCAGATTGCCATCCGCCATCAGGATATCGGACACCACCAGTCTTCATGCTCACGCTTCGAGCCAACTGGGGAACAAGCCATCACTCTCCTGAAATCCGCGAACCAGGGTCACTACTGACCTCACAACTCTCTCTACCGCAGCTACCTTCCTCTCACTGCCAGGACATCGGACACCACTAGTCTTCCTGCTCATACTTCGAGCCAACTGGGGAACAAGCCTTCAGTCTCCTGAAAATAGACGAACTGGTTGCCTTGCTTGCGCCTACTGTCACCTATCTCGCTGCTTCTTCTGCAGTCCATCAGTGTCCCTGCTTCCTCAATGACATCTTCTTCAATCAGCCTCTGCACATCCTCCTCATCACCACCGCACCTTCAGCTCATCATCCTCCTGTGTCAGCCTCCTCCCAGCTTCCTCTACCTCCTTCGAAGTGCTTCTGTATCAACTTCATCCTCGTCATCATCCGCATCGCTCAGTAGTGCACGTGGTTTTACCCCTGCGTCCACTCCGCCATCAGTCACTCCTCCGCCATCATCCGCTTTCGTTATCTGCTCGACACAAGGAACCGCGCGGTCGCATTGCCAATCTTGCAATGACCTGTGCCCACATCGAACCTTCCGCAACGCACGTAGTTCGCCCCTGTGCCCACTCCTTCATCATCTGTTCCTCTGCCATCCTCCATTTTTCATCACCTACTCGGCACAAGGATCTGCCCGGTCGCATCGCCTGTTTCGTGACGACCTGCACCCACGCCGAAACCTCCGCAGTGCACGCGACTCATCCCTGCGCCCATTTTGCTCTCATCAACTATCGCCTATATCATCAACAGGCTTCATCTCATGATCTCGCCATCTCGCAGCACTGCCATTGCCAAAGCCCCCACAAGTGCGGCATCCTCCACCATCCCTCACTCCCGCACCTGCATCCTTGCCAGCAACAGCCCTACTACAGCACATGACTCTTCCCCCTCCTATCTCTGTCTTCCTGACATGGAAGAGCGATGACGCACTATTGTTCTCTTTAATGAAGTCACCTCCCTGGCTCACCACATTGACTCGCTCTGCTTCGACAATGGTGGAAGTCACAACTTTGCCCAGTGGAAACATCAAGTTCGACGAGAAATCTCCACCCTGGACATGTATGGTTTCAACCTCCTTTATGTACTGCGTAACATCAGAAGCAGAGAAGCCCACAGAACTGCATGAGGAAGGCAGGAATATGCAGTCATCCATACCCAACTGTGTGGGCTTCGGTATATGACCACCTATGACGAGTTCCACCCCATCATCGCAGCACATGGACATCAACCTCTTCCCCGGACTATCGAAGCAATCAGGAACTACTGCACCCAAAGAGGAGCAGAGTCTCCTGAACCACGTCCGGCTCCTCTTGATCCTCCCCCATACAGTGAACTTATGGAGGAACAACGTCCATGGCTGCAACCCTTCATAAGAGATCACAGGAGAATTGAGGAGGACGCAAAACTGTTGGCAATTGAAGAGCGGCCCCACATCCCTCAATCTCCTACATCCTCCAATGGGGTAGACTACTGGGAGCGCTACTACTGATTCCCAGTCCTGCCCCAACAGCTCCAGACCACAATTCAGCTCTTGTCAAGCTTCAAGGGGGGTGTCAGAATGAAGCCTTGACAAGAGAAGAACTAATATCAAAACCAGTCTCAATAACGGTTCAGGTCCAGCCACCGAACCACGACTAACGGTCCTCTGGTGATTCGACCATTCGGGACTCGCCGTCAAGTCATCCCCAAATAAAGTGACACCTGTCACATGTGTTCAGCTAGCAGAAAGAAGCCATTACTATAATTGTTTGTCCTGTTCTGCTGTTTATCACCGAGGATGTTCATTCCCTTGAGTTGAACCAGAACAGTTTTTTCGCCGCCATGTCTTCGCTCTTCCCGCTCCTTGTTCATTTCGTCTTCGCCAACAATTCTCAGCTCACAGCTCTTCACTCTTTCAACTCTGATCCTTCACTCAGCGCGCATCAATCCGTCACTCGCTTTGCTCCCGCTTTCTCTTATTGGCTCCTGTCTATCTCACATCTTCAGTTCTTCGCCTCTCATCAAGTTCTGCGACTAACTCTAGGAACAGCTCACGCCTTTCTGCCTCCGTCACTCCACTGCCATTCTTGCGCATGTCCCATTGCTTCTGCCTGCTTTTTCTGTTGCTCTCTTTGCTCATTGCATTCTTTTGATAGAAACACCATGTCATCTATGTGTAGTCATCGATCAGACAACATGTATCTTGAACCTTCTGCTGCTGATGTTGGGTACTGATGGCCTGGAGTCCAAATGTCGGTATGAACAAGCTACAAGGGAACCGTGGATCTATGTTCATAATGAGGAAACGATTGCTGTGTCATTTTGCCGCTTCTGCAGGAAAAACATGGATGTTATCTCTGTTGCTTTCTGATCATCTCAAGATCGAGGCCATCGGCTTGATGTGCTTGAGTGAGGTCTTGGGGGGAAGATGGTCCAATGTGGGCTAAGCACTGATGCAAGATCTCTAAAATTCCGGCATCAACCCCTGCAGAGAGGTAGGTATGGGCGTGTGGATGAGCTGTAATTGCTCGAAGCGGTTTATTGTACAAGTGACCAATGAGTGGTTCCCCTAAAATTTCCGTCCGACCTCAACGTATGCTGCACCAGCTGTTCCTCTGTATGATAGTGAATCCTTGCTTAGAATCTAATCTTGATCCGGATAGTAAGTTGATCCTCAGTCGTGGAACATACTAGACCCCAGTCAGACACACCTTACCTTGTTGTTCCTGAAAACGAACTGTCCCAACCCCCTCTACTGGACTCGATTCACCTGAAGCCATTTGTATGATGGATAGGATCGTCGGAGCTTATATTGTTTAGAAAAAGCTCCTCACTGAGCACATGTGGTATGTCCAACCTAGTCCTCGTGATGCTCGTTCTGTGTTGACTGCAGTGTGTCCTATGTGGGTTTGTCTTCCAACGTGTACAAGATGCGACCATGCTGATTTCTGTGATGGAATGCCGAGTGTTCGACACTGATCCGAGAACAGATGTAATACCCACTGCCTGCCACAAAAAGGATCTATATACAATCGACAATTACACCAAAAACATCAAAAACGACACCATGGACGAACAGGAAGCAGCCTACAGGAATCAAAACACCAAAAATTGACCTCTGAAAATATGACATTTCTCAGTTCAACCTCTAGGACTCCATTCTGTCAACAACGGGAGGAAAATCTGAGCGCACCGGAGGGAGATCACCCACAAAAAAATCTGACCGGTAAGCCTAAAACCTCTGAACCTCTAAAACTTTCACCCTGGCCTCTACACCTGACGGAGCTGAGTGTCGTTTTGTGCAATGGAGTCTTCTTAACACCTTCTATCATCCGAAGATTAAAAACTGACTTGAAACTGAGAAAAGTGGAGGTCCAACGAAAAATTAAAAAATGGCCCACCTAATTTTGCCTTTTAGACCACACCAACACCTCACCACTGTCCTTTAGACCTTTAACCCTGCTCTGATACCATGTGAAAACTACAACGAACACCTTCTTAAGTCTAGAGATCCTGTCATTAAACTCCTTGAATATCCTATTCATCTGTGGGTGACAGTTTCAATCATGAAGTGTAGATGCTGACTCACACACACACACAGACACACGGACACACACACACACACACACACACACAAACATGTACACACATACACATACACACACACATACACCAACACACACAAACACACACACACACACACACAACCTTTACCTATTTCATCATCAACTTCATCATGCCCATCATCATCTGCACCGCATGAGGTTCACCCCTGTGCCCACTCAATCAACATCAATCAACTTCCTGTCATGATTAGCTTTGATTATCCGCTAGGCACAAGGATCCGTCCGGTCAAACCGTTAATCTTGCGGCAACATGCGCCCACGCCGATTTCCCCATAGCACACATGGTTCGTCCCTGTGCCCAAATGTCCGCCATTATCAGCAGTCATCAGCATCTGCCGCCAAGCGTATGGACTTGCACGCATCAGCTGGCACTCTTACAGCGGTGTGCATCCTTGTCGGCAGCAGATTTCTTGTGGCACGTCAGCGTTTGCCTCCCCCTTGCCGCATCCTATCCCTCTATTCAGTAGCGCATGTGGTGCTGCCCCTGCACCCAATCCATCAGCACATCATCATCATCATCATCATCATCATCATCATCATCATCATCATCATCATCATCATTATCATCATCATCTTCCGCATGGCAAAAGGATCCGCCCGGTCGCACCGCCATCCCCGTGACAACCTGCGCCCATGCCGAATCTTCCTCAGCGCACGCGGCTTGCCCCTATGCCCAAACTTTGTTGCTCTCACCCGCCTCTGTTTTAACATCATCAACAACATCTGTGGCCAGCACAAGGACGTGCACGAGCTGACTACCCTACTTCGCAGCAACCTACAACCACGCTGACAGCAAATTTCTTGGGGCACGTTGGCGTTCACCTTCTCCTTGCTGCACTCTACCCCTTTGCAATCAGCAGTGCACGTGGTTTCTTCCCTGTGCCCAGTTCTTTCCTTCCCTAATCATCAGTTGTCTTCATCATCTCACCCTCACACGTACAACTCTTCGCCTCCTTCAAAGAGGCAAGGCCATCACACCCGCACTGGTTGTGGAAGACATTGTATACAGCTCCAGATATAATGACTCTCATCGCCAGAAGATCTCCTCTCCCAGCAGATCGACCCCTTACCAATGCCACCACCTGCATCTATGGGCCGATCAACTTCTCCTCCTTCCCTCGGCACTTCCTGATGCAATGTGAGGAAGTGTCACTCACGGCAAGTGGAGCCACTAACGTTCTGTAGTGGTCATATGACTTCTGTAACCTCTTCCACCTCTGCTACATCAAAGGCATTCCAATCTCCTACACCCTTTAACACTACCCTCACTACAAAGGAGGAGGACGCTTCCTTGCAAACTTCTACTCTACACTGGTGCCTTTTATGGAGAATGAAATCCGGGTTGCACTACTCAGCATTGCTGCCCCCATCTTTCATCCTCTCATCCGCAAACGCAAATGCACCCTCAGGGAAATGTGGAAAGACCTGTTCCATGCATGTCGCTGCCCCGTTCCTCCACCAGCCCACGAACCACCAAGACTATAACACTGTAGAGTTATAGGATCTACTCGGATTCGGTTGGTTCATGACTGCTACAAGGACACCTCCCAAGGACCACACTCACGAACATCAAGTGCCCTGGCAGGCTCTAAGAGGAACCGAACTTTACAAAAATTGAGACAGATTCAGGGAGGGTTTCAGAAATATTTGATCTCTGACCTCGATTCTTGTCCCAAAAGGGCCTCGGATAAACCAAGAGGAGGTCCAGAACATCTCTCGCTAGAGAGATTAAATAAACGGTCCAACGTTCCTCTACGAACCGTCACCAACCTCCTAAGTGACGATAAGTCACTCGCGTCCGGCTAGCAAAGAAGCCGTTGCCTTGGGTTTTTGTCCTGTTCTGTTGTATATACGAAGGATGTTCATTCCCTCTAAAGTTTAACCCATAACAGTTCTATCCATCCTGTTCGCCTTTGGATTCGCGGCATTGCCGCCGTGTCTTCGCTCTGCTTGCTCCTTTGCTCACTCTTCAATTGCCATCTACTCTCAGCTCTTGGCCCTGCGCCTATTCGCTCAGTCTCCCTCACCTCATCCCTCGCAACATCAATTTCACCTGCCTTGTCCCAGCATTCTCTCTCACTTGGACTACCTGTCTACATCGGAACCCTACCTCATACCACTATGCTTGCTAAAGACTCTTCTCTGCCGCTTCCACGACTAACTCCCTACACTGCTCTCTGCCCCGTCAGTATCTCCATGTGTGACATTCGCTCTGATTCTTCCTGTTTGTGCTGTCGCTCCTGCCACTTACTCCATTCTTATGACAATCCTCGTCATTGCACTCGATGTTGCCGTGGTCGTCACCGTTGATTCCACTGTCACTGTTATTTTTGTTTTCATTGTCGTTACAGTCACAGTCACAGTCACAGTCACAGTCACAGTCACAGTCACAGTCACAGTCACAGTCACAGTCACAGTCACAGTCAATGTCACAATCACTGCCATTGTTATTGTCACTATCACTGTCACTGTGATTGTCACTGTCATTTTCTTTGTCACTATCTCTGTCACTGTCACTGTCACTTTCTCTGTTACCTCACTCTCCCCCACTAGTCTCCCCTGTGCCTCTTCCTGCATTCTTCTCTATCGATACTCCACCTTCCCCTCCTCCACTCCCTTGTCTGCCTGCTGCATTCATTGCATTGTCACCTCCCTCTCTCCCACTAGTCTCCCCTGTGCCTCTTCCTGATTTCTCCTCCGTTGCTACTCCACCTTCCCCTCCTCCATTCCCTTCTCCCTTCCCCCCTTCTCCGGTGATCTCTGATCCCCCCTTCCCTCCCCACCTCTGCCTTCCCCTTCTGTCCCCCATTGCCCTTGCCTACATCATTTGGTCCTCTGCTCGATGACTGCTTGTATGCTGCATCTGTGATTCTTACTCTACCGTGGGTTTTCTTCCCTCGGTTCTTCCACACTCACTGACCCTCGCCGCCGGCCTGTTTTCTACCATCTGTATCTTTCCATACCCTTGTCCTGTCTGTCTCCTACGTCCCCCCCCCTTCTGTGGCCTTTGTGTGCCTCTGTTGTCATGTGCCTTTGGGCGTTGGGATGCATTCCCTTGACTCTCTCCTGTGGAGCCCCCTCCCCTCCCTGGGTGCTTCCAGGCTGGTGCTCCTGGCAGGGTGCTCCAGGGGGGTGCTTCTAGCAGGGTGCTTCTGGCAGGGTGCTTCTGGATGGGTTCTCCTGGATGGGTGCTTCTGGCGGGGTGCTTTGGTCGCATGCTTTTGGTGAGGTGCTCCTGGATGGGTGCTTCTGGATGGGTGCTCTGTGGCGGGTACTTCTCGCAGGGTGCTTTGGCCGTGTACTGCTAGAGGGATTCTCCTGGAGGGATGCCTCGGCTGGGTCCTCCTGGCACAGTGCTTCTCCCTGTGTGCTTCGGCCGGCTGCCTCTGCCGGCATCCTGTGGCACCTCCTCAGTGGCAGCATGCTCCAAGCCGCTGGTGTCCGCATAGACGCTCCACCTGGTGGTCCTGTTGGTGGCTTCTAGTGGTCTCTTGGGGGCTTGTGGTATGGTGCTCAAACTTTCTTCTTGGCGGACCCACCCTCGCTTGCCTAGTCATGTTAAATTAGAAAAATGTTCACTGAGCTAGATGTGTCTGTCAGCACTTTAGCGTGATATGCGTGTGAGACCACTTAGGACATCGTCTGTTCATGTGACATCCACGTAGACTTAGTTTGTGCGGGTTCGCATTGCTCTGTTTGCCCTCAGGGAATTTTTTTTTAGTTTGCGCATGTCTCAGTGTTCGTGTGAGTTGGACGCGCTCTGCATGCACTGGCGTCCAGCGACAAAGATTCTCGCCACTGTCGTGTAGTGCACCGACAGTGGCGCGTTCCACAATGTGGACTGCACTCGTGTTCCGTCCCGACACCCTCGCGTCCTCGCGTGTTATTTGCGATGTGTGTTTTATGAGGATGGACCCCCATCGATGTGTCGGTTATGGTTCATTCGGAACAAGGTCGTAGTCGACCGGTCCAAGGAGCGACCCGATAGGGGTCCGGCTCCAGAACTCTTGTCACTCACTTCTCACTTCTAACTTCATAATTTTGCTTGTCTCGATCGAATCCTCAGCCTAACTCCTCATCTCTCTCCTCTCCCCCTCACAACACTCAAGAGCCTCCCCGTCACAGGCCTCAAGAGCCAGAAGTTAGCCCCGCGGCTAACTTCTGGCGTTCCCCCTAAAAAACCAAGAGCCCCCTCCGCTCTCGGTTTTGGTGAAGTGTCGAGCCGACACTTAGCCTCACCAACTCCACCCACTCCACCCGCTCCACCAGCTCCACCAGCTACCACCTCCCTGTTCAACTCAAAACTCTCATTTTAGTATAGTACTAATAATATAGTAAGACACGGTTCATCCTTAAAATCATGATAAAAATGATCATGATGCTTTGTTGATTTTTTAATTATCGAGAATTTGAGGAAGTTATCAAAGTATTTTCTCAGTAAAAATTATTGAGAATTATCTTTTATTAGTAAACCTTACACTCAAACATTTTTCCTGACATTTACATATACTTGATTCAATAAAATATTATAGATCACAAAAGCGTATCAAATGGTAATTGATGTTCAAGACGACGTGGTCAAACTGAGTATATATTGGTTAATAGAATTCATTCCATCCTTTCTGTACACTAGATTTTTTTTTCATTGTACAAAGTTCTTTTAAATATCTGTAAGCGTTTGCTAGGATATTTTGGTGAGTACTGCACGTCGGCACTAGCCTTTTCCCGTGGGCCGCAATCATGGCCAAAATTAAAAGAAGGTCCAGCTGCGTGCTCAGTTGTGGCTAGTGTTGCAAGGACACTTCAAAACTGCGTCTGTTATGGCCAGTGGATGAGGACACCGAGCCACAGCCAGTTTATGAAGGATTATAAAAATTGTGGCCAAAAAAATAAAATGATCTTGGTGCGGTAACCCAGTCCGAATGGCCAGAGGCGACAAGATTTGCGAATGATGTTCCTCACATGGAATCAGAATGCATCTTGCTTTCAGAACAATTTTCTACTATAATAGTCTTATCCAGGTACAAGGAATGCTTTTGATAGAACAACAGGAGGGCTCTCTTTATTCGCTACTCCATTGGAAACACCCGGATTAACCTTGCTCTCGACTGAGAGCTAATGAAGGGAAATTCATTCTGTGTAGAAAAGCAAAGCACAGTCATTTATGCTCTATTGCAATCAAGAGCTCGCCCCCACTTTCAAATCTAATTTCTTCAGGTGCAATCCCCATTGCAGGTTGTACAGTTTTTAAGAAATTGGGCTCCACACGCACAAACTAGAAATCTTATATTATTGTGAAATAGCTAGCTGTGCTTTTGGCTAGCACCATAGAGGTCTTTTCTGGATTTTTATTAATTGTAACTATGCTGAATGTAGATGAGAAGAAGTACCATTTTTGGTCGTTCTATGTGTTTCCTCAACCAGTTGCCTCAATAGGACAATCCCACAATCATAATCCTGGATGACGCTGGCTTTCTCCTGTTAGCTATTGACTATGGTTGGTCAAGTTAGAGAAAGAATTTATGTCAAGAAAACGTGCATCATGTAGGGAATACATGGATTCTTTGACTCTACGTGAAGTATGGACTTGTCTCATCTCCAGTGTCCTTGTCCATCTCTTAATTTTAGCAATCAGCCTCACCGCATGCTGGGAGAGTTATAGCGGTCTACGCAATCATGAAAATCACAGAAGTCGCAACATTCGGGGTTGTCACAGTGAGAATAGCAGCAATTGTTATAGTGGAGGCAATTGTGGAAATCTTGGTTGTAGTAGTAGTAGCAAAAATGAAAGCAGTGGCGGTAGTTGGGAGATTCATGGCTGTCACAACAACCACCGCATTAGCTATAGTTGCTGCAATTGTGGCAATCGTGGCAGTAGCAACAGCGGCGGAAGTTGTGGCATTGACAACAAGAGTAGGCACAGGCACATGCGCAGGTGTAGGTGCAGGAACAAAGGTGAAAGCGGGAGCAAGAGTGGGTAGAGAAGCAGGAGCAAGAGAGGGATCACGAGCAGGAGCAAGAGCAAGCATACGAGTAGGAGCAGGATCGAGAGCAGGATCAGGAGCACTAGTGGAAATCACGGTAGTAGAGGAAGTTGTGTAAAACATTGTTTTTCCAATGTACCCTGATAGCAGTGTCCGGTTCACGGCCTGCCTGGGCAACGATTTGAGATAAAGCATGCACTTTTTGGTCACCGCATGCTATGTGAGAAGCGTTTTAAAATAATCTAGACACATTCAAGTATCAAAGAGTTGAGGATCAATCTTGGTTGATTAATTAGCCACAGATCACATTAACAAAGTCATATGGCTAATCACAAGCTGTTTAACGTACTAAAGAATGTACGATTGGTTAAGCATTGCTTGTGTTACGCTTTGACGTGCATCGTTCTGCTTCTGCCATTCAGCTTCAGCTAGCGGGAGGGCTACTAGACAAAGAGCCTTCAAGCACCAATACTTGCAGTGAAGCACCTTGCTTGAGGGCAGAAGCTCCAATGGTCTTCTAACCATCTTTGGCACCTTTCCGACTGCCTTAGCTCCAAAGCCATTAAAGCTGGTGTTTGGGTTTGATGGGGTTCAAAACCTGTACGCAGACCTTTAGTAAGAATTTTCACTGGATTCTCTGTTAAAAAACTGCTCTACTGACTCAGGGGCAAGAAGCCCAGAACTTGGCTAATTCCCCTAGTAATAACGTTTCCTACTGCAGATTAATCTGGAACCAGATTTCTTTCCTCACATTGCGGTGCAATTTGGAGCCGCAACACTACGGAAACATGGGTAAACCCATGCCGAATTTCAAACATCCATAAATTCCTTGATTCTTATCGGAATTAAATGATTCAAATAACTATGGGTCCTGCTCAGCATGTTGCTTCACATGCATCAATTACAAGTGGATTTTGAATAATTTTAAGGAATTTAGAAGCCTGCTTCAGTCTTGAACATGCGAAGGAGTCAATTTTTAACATTCTCCCCCTCGTACCTTCCACGCCTGCTGCCTCCTTTTAGGAAAAATCACACCAGATCCATACATTCTTCGAACAGTGTTTACCAGAGAATACCATACCAGGGAAAATTCTAGGAAACATTCTACAAATTCCGTGCTGACCATAACAGCCTTCCACAAAACTTCCAAAATAGTTGGATTTTTATCATGTGTAAACTTTTCTTGGCCTTCCAGGTACCTGTATTGGATCCTACATCCCAGAGATTTTTGGAATATTCATTATGAGCATAAATTCCCATCAAATGGTAGATGAATACTCCCCTATATTCCAAAAAAGTTCTTTTTTATTTGATTTTGTATACTCCTAACACAATAACTACTCAAATTCTACAACAAAAAATAGTGAAACCTATGTGGGAGGAGGGTTTAGAGTGCATGTAGGGAGTGCACAAGATTCTGTGAAAAGTATGCATTGAATGAAACCTAAGTCCCATGTTATTGTACATTTAAACAAAAAGCAACAAACTTGGAGGAGGGGGGGGAGGGGGTACGTGTTCAGAGTTTTTGAGAGAGTGAGATACAACATGTGTATCTTGTAACTTTAACTTCACACTAGTGTACTATCTTGTATTCTAGGCTTTGTGTAGGGGGGGAGTGGGAGGGGGAAGGGGGGAGTGCATGTGGGGAATGCATGAGGGAGTGTATTATGCTATAGATGGGATGGAACCTAGATTCTGCAATAATGCACAAGGCACCTGAACAGCTGTACATGTACACGTATGTGTACTTCCCACTTGCACTTTCCACACCCCTCCCCCATCTCTTGTCCATAAAAAGAAAAAAAAACCTAAATATTGTATCAAAGAAAAGTATACACTAGTGCACATCTCGAAATGAAACTTCATCCACCAGGCGTACACTTGCACATACACCTCCCACATGCACTTTCCACCCCCCTCCCCTTTTTCCTCGCCCACCCATACCAGAATTTTGCAAACTTATCACTCAAAGGAGTACACAATAGTGTTCATCTCTACATTAAACTCCACTCTGGCCATACACATGCCCGGACACTCCCCACATGCAATTTCCACCCGCCCTTACCTTTGTCCATGTTGACCGACAACGAACCAAAACCAAATATGTATTGGAGACAAGTATACACTTGTGCACATATCCAAATGCAACTCCACTCACCAATCGTACACCTGCACACACTCCCCACATGCATTTCCTACCTCCCATCCTAGCCCCGCTCACCCATACCCGACAACCGCAAACATATAACTTAAAAGACTAAATACAAGTGAACACATCTACATGATTTTCCACTCACCAGTCACACACCTCCCTGTACATCCCCCACATATACTCATCCCTCTTAGGAAGGAGTGCAAGTGGAGAGGGAGGCAAAGGGGGAGGGGGGAGGAGTGCATGTGGAGAGTGCATGAGCGAGTGCAATGTCATATGTATCAAATGTAACCTTCTATTGCACACTAGTGTAAATCATCCTACATGCTAGGCTGCACGGGGTAGGAGAGGAGGGGGTAGAAGAAGTGTATGTGGGGAGTGCATGAGGGAATGTATTCTACTACCCATGGTATGAAACCTAATCTCTTTACTCACTATTTATAGACCTGCCTTTACACTCCACATGCACTTTCAACCTGCCTACCGACAATCGACCAAAGTCAAATGCAAGAGTGTACAATTTTTTGTCCTCTACAAGTAAGTCCAGTCACCAAGACATACAGCCATACATGCACTCCTCACATGACCTTTTCCATGCTCTCCCTACATCCATCCATTTCCCTAAATTTTTAGAAAAAACTAAAATATTTCTTCCAAACAGGTATGCAAGTCCACTCATCAACCATGGACACTCATCACATGCACTTTTCACTCCCATCTTCCCACCTGTCCACCCATACCCA
Organism: Penium margaritaceum; assembly: GCA_023375785.1. Classification (NCBI taxonomy): domain Eukaryota; kingdom Viridiplantae; phylum Streptophyta; class Zygnematophyceae; order Desmidiales; family Peniaceae; genus Penium; species Penium margaritaceum. The sequence continues at coordinate 96,741 of SZWC01007581.1, read as the reverse complement.
AAAACCGCAAGCACATCACTCAATAGAGTGTACATCTAAATCTACATCTACATCTACATCTATACATGAAATTCCACCCACTAGTCATACACCTGCTCGTATATGCCCCACATACACTTTCCATCCCCCCCCCCCCTTCTTGTACCTACCCACCATCGACCAATGTAAAAAACATCACTCAGAATCATAAATAATTGTGCTCAATCCACAGGAAAATCCACTCACCAGGTCTGACACCCATACGTACACTTTCAACGTGCACTTTTGACTCTCCCCCCCTTCCACCTATCACTCATTTACCAACAAAAGACAGGAATCAAACATTAAATTTAAACAAGAAAGCACGAGTATACATCTGTACATGCAACTACACTCACCAGTCATACACCTTCACATACACTCTCCACTATCACTTTCCACTCCACCCTGTCCCCTACCCACCCATGTCAGACAACCAAAAACATGTCACTCATGTGGAGATATACATTAGTGTATATCTCCACATGAAGTTCCACTCACCATCTTTACACCTGCCTGTGCAGTCCCCACATGCAATTTCTACCTCCCATCCCTCCCAGTTCTCCTGTCCACCACTGAATAATGTCAAAAATATCAATCATAATGATATTCACCTGTGTAAATGTACAAGCAACTACACTCACAAGCTATGCATCCATACATACACTCCCCGTCAACACTTTTACCTCCCCCATCCCCCTCTTCCACCTCGCCTACCCACCACTGATCGATCTAAACAAAGTTACTCAAATGATTACTTACCAGCACATGTTCCTTAATGTAACTGCAGTCACTAGTCATGCACCCACACACACATTCCCCATGCACTTTCTACTCCCCCCGCCCTTCTCTCCCCTTGCTATGCCACACCATGTCCACTTTCAATGTCATGAAACACGTATATTGCAATTCACAAGACAACCCATTATCTTTACTTCTCAGTACCTTACATGTAAGCTTTCTAATACCAAAAACAACAGTAAACACAGTTTACCTCGTGCATAAAATACCTTTGATTAACTGTATCTTGCTGCATCCTGCTCACTCCTGCCCATCTTTTATTATGCCCTCCAACCCATCATAGATGGTCATGCCGAGGCCGGCCATGCAATGATGTGCTGATCCTTGGCATAGGCCTTGGGCAAGTAGCCCGCAAGTATGTGCTTGAAGCTGAACCACCTCCCCCTTCTCAACCATTTCATGCACGTAGTGGTGGCATACGTCGATGTGCTTTTTCCTCTTGTGCAGCTTCGGATTGTTCGTAAGCGAGGCAGTGTTGACCTCGTTGTCCGTTGTAGGGGGGTTACAAGGGCAACGGTACCGCGATGCACATCGTTGTGGTTGTGGGATGCAAGGGGTTCTCGGAGAGCACCAGGAGCCCAATTTCGGTCCAGCGGACCATCACACTTCGAGAAAACACAACTTTTGCGAACGGCCATTTCGACCCTCGAAGGATTTGTTTCCATGTTTTTTCAACCATCAAAGGCTTCTGTGGACATAGAGGGTTTGTGCAATATATGTTGCGTGCATGATATGTTTGCCAGGTGGTGCCAGGTGGTTCATGCAGTTCAGGCATTGGACGAAAAACTTGCCATATCTGCCACTTGGTGCCAGGTGCATCATGCAGTTTAGTCATTGGACGAATCGAACTTGCCACATCTCCACCTGGCATGAGTGATTGTGAGTCACCGATGTATGAAGAAAATATCATGACATGTCATTCCATTTCAGCATAGCCCATTTTCACAGTTACTTTTGCCCCCCCCCCTCCCCCCACTCCCGTGAGCATCGTCCTCATCACCCAACCCCACTTAGCCTATTCATCTCGATCAGTCAGTCACTGCCGTTCCCCTGGTAGTCGTCGGGTCGAGACACTTGGTCTCGACCCGAGGTGGTCTCCATGGCTTCGAGCACCCAAGGCTCAAGGGCTGTCTTGAGTGCCTCACCAAACGTTTCAGTGCCTCCAACATCAGGGGTAACGCAGGCCTTCGACGCTTCCCGCTGGGATCCACCCAGACGACGTCGCCTCACGGGCGACTTCCTGACAAAGGAGCTTTCCCGCCACGTGGAGAAGTGGCCAACCCCTACCAAGAAGGCCGGCTTCCGCTGTGGCAGTTGTGCGAAGATTTCTTTCGGTACCTGCGACCAAATCAGAGGCCATTTCGGCGAGTCCAATGGCAACATGAAGACGTACCCGCATCCACCCCCAACGGCCCGTGATGCGNAAACGTTTCAGCGCCTCCAACATCAGGGGTAACCCAGGCCTTCGACGCTTCCCGCTGGGATCCACCCAGACGACGTCGCCTCACGGGCGACTTCCTGACAAAGGAGCTTTCCCGCCACGTGGAGAAGTGGCCAACCCCTACCAAGAAGGCCGGCTTCCGCTGTGGCAGTTGTGCGAAGATTTCTTTCGGTACCTGCGACCAAATCAGAGGCCATTTCGGCGAGTCCAATGGCAACATGAAGACGTACCCGCATCCACCCCCAACGGCCCGTGATGCGCTAGGGCTTGAGCGTGAGCCCCCACCTCCAGCGGGCTGGAAACCGCACAATGTGCAGTTGTACAAGGGGATGGGTGAGGAGTGGGGGATGGCGGATCTTCCCGTGGCATTGACGAAGTTGTGGGAGAATAGGCAGCGTGAAGAAGAGGCAGCACATGCTGGTTTCACCCTCCTCCAGGACAGCGACGACGATGACCCAAAGCAGCAGCAGCAGCAGCAGCAGTCTACTGCCAGTGCCACCCCATCAACGCATCTTGAAGGAGAGGTGCCCCTCTTTGACATCACCTGGACTGTGTCTTTCAGACAGACGATGCTTGACCAGCATGCCGAGCGCAAGGCCAACAAAAAGTGCCAGCTAGCCATCGTGAAGGTGATGGCCATCACAGCGAATCCGATATCGTTCTGTTGGGAGTCCGCCATGCTGGAAGTCGTGAAAACTGCCCGCAAGACAACCAACAGCTTCCGCCTTCCTGCCCGTTCAACAGTGGTGAAGGAGCTGCTTCTGGCACTAGACAGGGAGATGGCAGAGCTTGACATCCCACTGAAGCAAGCCTGGAACATCTACGGGACGAGCCTCGCCGTCGACGAATGGAGCGACAAGCAAATTCGGCCCATCTACAATGCGATGGCCGTCAACGCGCAAGGGAGCGTGCACATCTTCAGCCGAGATACCAGCGGCATGAAAAGGGATGCGGAGTACACTGCCAGCATCATCGAGGCTGCAAGTCTGGAGGTGGGCGCCTCAAAGGTTGTGTCCGTCATTTGTGACAACACTAGCACCAACAAGAAGGCATTCGGTGAGCTGGCTGTGAAGTACCCCAGCATATTCTGGCAGGGCTGTTGTGCACATAACATCGACTTGGTGATGAAAGACGTAGCCAAGTGTGCATGGGGGGCTGGAGTGGTTGCTCGCTGTGAGAAGGTTGTATCTTTTTTCCGCAACAATGAGATGTCGCGTGGGTGGCTGAAGGCACGAACCAATGGCAAGGTGTTGGTCAATCGCTGTGACACCCGGTTTTCATCGGTGTTCAGTATGGCTGAGAGGATGCTGGAGCAGAAGGAGAACCTTGAGAAGCTGGTTGATTCTGACTTGTGGAAGCAGCTGGGCAGAAAAAGGGACAGTGGGTAAAAGGCCCGCAAGAAAGAAGTGCGCCGCATTGTGAGGCGCAGAGTGTTCTCGGTGCAGGTTCGGCAGTTGAAGAATCTTTTGGAGCCAGTGATGAGAGCACTACGAGTGGCAGAAAGCCCTGGAGGAGGAGCAGGTGAGATCTATGAGACGCTGCTGGACTGTTGTGAAGAGGTGACTGCATTGGCGGAGAAGAGAGGGAAGAAATCAGCCAAGGTTGCAAAGGTGCACGTGGACTTTGTCTTGGGCCGGTTGAACCACCGTTGGTCGAAGAACATGAACTGTCCCTTGTGTGCTGCTGCCAGACGTGTCCACCCTGAGCACTTTGCAAAAGACTTGTCAGGTGACTACGTGACAATGCAGGCTTGGCAGGCCGTGGCAGATGCTCTTGTACCTGAGGAGAAGCATGACCAGCTCATGAAGGAGATGAGTGCATTCCAGAAGGCTCAGGTCATGGTTGAGATCAACCCAACCATCACCGTGAGCAAAAATGCTAAGGCTGTTGCTGCTATTGGAAAGGTGAAATGCCGCACCATGTATGCCGTGGAATGGCACGTGAACTTCACTGCCTACATGCCTGTTCTTCGTGATTTGGCATTCAAAATTTTGTCCCAACCCTGGTCCTCATCTGAATGTGAGAGATAATTCTCCACCCATGAGCTCATTCACACTGCAAGGAGGAATCGTCTACTTGTATCAACGCTGGAGCTCCTAGTGCGTTGCAACTTCAGACTCCGCAAGCACTACGGGCGCAAAGGAAGGCGTGCAGCAGAGTAGCTGGTCAGGGAAGCAGACGAGGAGGAAGGGGAGGCAAGTGAGGATGACGGGGAGATAGTGTCTGAGGAGGAGGATTTGGGAGAGTGCAACAGTGATGAGGATAGTGATAATGAGGGACAGGAGGAGGAGGAGGAGGAGGAGGCAACAACATTTGATGATGAAGTGGTAGAGGTTGAGGCAAACATCAGGGTGATGGGGGACTGCCCTGGCCTCTCACATGCACGCCGTGTTCGTATACGTGAGAAGGCTCCATCAACCTCAGCAGCAGTAGCTCGGGATGGTGGGGGGGAAGGAGGGGGAGAGGATGCAGAGGCTGCCGATGATGAGGAGCCAGCTGAAACCGAGACGGGTGATGCAGGTCCAAGCTCACCTGTGGCAGCTGCAGCCACACGTGGGCCAAAGAGAGCAGCCACAACAGCAGCAAGTGGCACTGGTGCTGCTGCTGGGGGTAGCCAGAAGCGTCCAGCACGTGGTAGAAAGTAGAGTTTGTGCACAAATATCATCATACTCAATTCCATTTGACAAAACTGTGTTCAAGTGTCCATTTTGCAAACTTCTCCTTCTTCTGGCTGAACTCCATGAATGCCTGACTCTTGGTATTATGCTTGTGAGCCAAGAAAATGGTTGTGTTTGCAACATCCAGAAATTGTACATTTGTCATTTGGCTCAACAGCTAGACATGCTTGTGAGCCCAGAAGATGTTGCTGTACTAGACATGAATGCATAAGTCACATGGGTGTTTTAGGCTTTTATGTACTTAGAGTAAAACATGACAAAATCCATACTGTACTTGTGGTCCAAGCATGCTTCAAAATGGGCTTCTTAAAAAAACGTGAATAGGGTAAAAAATGGGTGTTTTACGCTTTCCTGTAACACATATGCGACCTGTCTTTTGCACTCAAAAGTAATGGTTTTCATGGTTTTCAAGCCCCCCCCCCCCCTCCCCCCCCCAAGGCCCACAACGATGTACTTCCCCCTAGCTACAATGGTGTACCGTTGTGGACATCGTTGTACCGTTGTCCGAGGTACCTAGGTCAACACTGAAGCGAGGTAGAGCCAGAGTTTTTCTCTTGTACCACCATTGGCTCCAGCTGCGGCACGTCCAGCTCCCCCAGTAATCTTCGGATCCACACTGCCTTTTTGAACGTCTCCACCAGCACGATGTAATCTGCTTCCACTGTGGAGGTGGCAGTAGTATATTCCTACTTCCTGCTATACCAAAAGACCAGTGAAACCGTGTAGAAGAACACATAGTCTGAGGTGGAATTCCACCCGTCCACGTCGCCGGTGTAATCTGCATCTCTTTAGCAGAAGAGACGCAAGGGGTCCGTCCTCCCCTTGCCGTTGAATCTCACGTGTGCATGCCACATCACCTATAGGTAGTAGAGGATGCCCTTCCAGTGTTGACTGCCTTCAAGTGAAGTGGCTGGGGATCAGTCACGTACTGCTCACTTGGCCTACCGCATAAGCCAGGTCGGGCACACATGAGGCTACTCAACGCTCATTGGTACAACATTCCCGCCATGTCATCTTGCTCTTCTTTTATTTTGCCAAACTCAGGTCACATCTTGTGGAGACCGGACTACAAACAGGTTTTCAGTCCTCCTTGCCGCACCACTTGAGAAAATTATACACATATTTGGCCTGTCCCAGCTCAAGCGTGTGCGGCCTCCAGCTCCCCCATGTTGGACATCTGGCACTTGCTGCTCAGTTGATCTTTCAAGTGCTGGAGATCATGCAAGTCAAATGAGAATTATATCAGGTCTTCCACGAAGAGTGCAATGATCCAATGGAGGTGTTTGTCTTGCTGCACGTAGACACTTTGATCACATTCACAGTGCTTGAAGCCGAGCTGCACCATGTAGCTATCCATGTGCTGTTGCTAGTACAACAATGACTCTTTTAGCCCATACAACGACTTGCACAGCTTGCACACCTTGAACTCCAGTGCATCCACCCCAGTGTTGACGTGGCTGACCAATGTGAGGGGATCAAATTGTCCACGGCACATCGAAGCACATTGATGTGCGATTAATGTGCCTCAAAGGGAAATTTTCCAAAAACAAGTAGAGGAGACACTTAAAGTGCCGATACCGTGGGTATGAATGGAGGGCTTGAGAGGACCCAAAAAAACAATGCCGTGTTCACCTCAGACCACCTATGAGGAAGGGGTCCGCATGTCCTTGTCAACCACTATCCACCAAAGTGGAGTTGCAATGTCGATGAAAATGAATGGGTGGACATGTGTTGTGTCCAGAATTATGCACATATCCTAGCCATGTTGGCACTTCCATCTGTCCATGCTAATGTCCATGTACATTGGCCACATTTGAGGCTCCTCATGCTTTGGTAGGGGAGAAGAGAGTTGGCCCAATGATTGGGAGCCATCCAGATGGTTCGCATTTCTGAGGCAACTCATGCTCGTAAATGAAACTCGGTTTGCTGGAAAACAGGGAAAATGAGTGCCCGGTTCGACCAGTTTTACTTTCAGACGGAGCAAACAAGCTCCTTCTTTCTTGCTCTTGGAACCAAGAGACCGGACTCCTTTGCCCGGTTTCAACCGCGAGCAATGCTGAGGGCTCTGTGTGGCTCAGTGTGCATTGAAGGCAGTTACGGAGTCATGAGGTATTCCATGTTTGAATCAGCCACTTAGTCGCTAAGCGAGGCCTTCCAAGGCCTTGCTGTAACTGGGCAATATGCTGCCACACAGTTTCTCTGCACAAACAGAGTCAGTGCTGAACAACAGCACACTGGAAGCTTCCTCACCATCATCAATCGGCCGATTCAGAGGTGCGGACTTCAACCCATCCGTAAGCCGGAGTCTTATAGGTGACTTCCTCGGACTGTTGCTTTTGCGGCACACTCTACCAGTTTCCAAGAATTTGGGTGTCTACCGTGGGTCGTGCAGAGTATGTTAGAAATGTAGGCCTCTTAGAATCGCAGGTGTCTCAGGTAAACACTCCACATTGAACTTGTACACTCAAACTCTGTGTGGTACACACGGCAGACAACTGCCACACACTTCAACTGAGCAATGTTTCTTGTACACTTGTCAAGAGATCTCACACACTGCACAGGTACACGGCTCGTCTCTTGCTGAATCCAACGGTATGCTGCATAACTGAATTGGTGAAGTAAAGATGAAGCACTGATTTTCCTATGACAACAGCTATTTATAGTGAGCGCTACGTGCGACTCGACTAAGACTAGGAACAACGGAAATACAAAAGCCGTAAACACCCGGCTGTGTATCCGAGGTTGGCTAAAGTCCAGCACCCTCGGTAAGTCGACGGTGGAGATAAATCGCAGCCTCGATTTCCTCCGTGGTTTGTCGATCTTCAAACGGCGACGTTGAACAAAGCTGACGCTCGTCCCTCGGTTGCTAGACGGCTGCGATTGATCTATCGCAGCATTAGATGTTCCAGTCAGTCCTTGGGTCTCCAGTACACCGGCATCTTCAACGGCCGGCACGTCTTTGGTCCTCTTCCTCCTTTCATCAACCGGACACCCAGCGGATCCCTGCTCGCACGCTTGGTCTGTCCGATTTTCCTTGGCTGTGTGCCACATCAGCCGCTGGACCAATAGGAGCTCTCGCTCAACTGCTCGTCCGTCCCCAGTCCATCATAGCCTTTCGTGGTTCTCTTTTGTGTGGCTTGACACCAAGTATGCCGTGTTTGGAAACTGGAAGTATGCGCCCAAGACTAGGCCAGGTTGGCATGAGTTTGGGCACAGACGAGGCCAGATTCCAACATTCCCCCCCTTTTGCCCCGATCTGCGCCAGCTGTGGGTGCACAACAGAGCGCCCCCCCACGAGCAACAAGTGGGCAGATGTGTCGAGGCATGGAGGAGCATGCCAGCAGTGTCATCCCCCCCCGGGCAAGCCGAGCCTCCAAAAAAAAACAAGAAAAAAAAATGGCAACAGGGGTGTACCGATGGACTTTGTGAACCCAACAGGGCCAGTGCCTGGGCCAAGCCCTATGGCAGATACGAGGTGCCAACGATACCCCCCTGCCTGAACTGCCCGAGGAAGGCGTCCCCTCCCTGCGTCCGGCCCCCTTTGGTAAGCCGACAGTGGCAGCCTACCATTGGGGAGTGATGACGAAACGCGAGCAGCAGGATGAAATGTAGCACAGAAATGCAAATGTGGCCGCTGTGACGCAGGCGGCCAGTGGCGGAGGAGGACACGACAGTAGGCTGACCGGCCGATGGGGAGAGGAGAGGAGGCTCACGGACAAACGTTGAAGATGTCCGGGAAGAGCGAGAAGGACAGAGCCAGCGAGCGGTCAACGAGTCAAGAAGTCAGCGCGGAGGCTGTTGCAAAGTGAGGATGGAGCCGCGAGCGGAGAACGGCAGGGTCAAGAGGTGGTGTGCAAGAGAGAATGCAAACGGAAGAGCACAGGCAGGCAGAAGCAAGCAAAAGCAAGCGAGGTAAGGGCGGCAGCACCTCAAACAGCCACCAGATCCAACGCCTCATGTGGGGGGACCCGGGAGGCCAGTCGAGGAGCAGGAGGAAAGAAGTAGAGCGGTAGAGGAGAGGGACGTAGCGGCCATACGAGCCCTGGTTCCGTGCCAACGCCTCATTTGGGGGGCACGGAGCCGGATGACGGCATTGCCAACAGCCACCTGTGCCTGTTCCATCGCCTCATTTGGGGGGAACAGAGGGAGATGACTGAGAGTAGGGAGGCACGGAGAGCGTGGAGACAAGGCCGAGGTGAGCACAGACGATAGCATGGCAATCCACCGAGAGAGCCTTGGTGAGATTGTCAGCAGTTTGATCAACAGTGGGGATGTAGAGCATGGAGACTTCACCATTGGCGATAGCATCACGAACGTACTGATATTGACGGCGAACATGTTTGTCGGTCGTGAAGGACAGGATCTTCGCTCAAGGCACTCACTCCTTCATTGTCACAGTACATGGCCGTGGCATCGAGCAAGTCAAAACCAAGCTCGGAGAGAAGCATGCGCAGCCAAACGGCTTTACGGGTGGCTTCACTTTCAGCAATGTATTCAGCTTCAGTGCTGGAAAGGGCCACCACAGACTGCTTCTTGGAGCGCCAGATGACGGGTCCACCATTGAGCATGAAGACATATCCGGAAGTGGAGCGACTTGTGGATTAATCGCCAGAGAGATCGGCGTTGCAGAAGCCTGTGAGGAGATTGGCACTAGACTGGTAGCGAATGCCAAGAGTCGCAGTTGAGCGCAGGTAGCGTACGGTGCGCTTGGCGGCCATGAGATGGACAGCTGTGGGATTTTGGCAGCCCTGGCTGAGAATGCTGAAAGCATAGGAGAGATCAGGATGATTGGCAACAGAGGTGTACATCAGAGAGTCAACAATGCTTGGAAAGGTCTTGGCATCCGTCGGGGTCAGTAGATCAGTGTCCGTTGAGGGCTTGGTGAGACCATGTTGAGTGGTGAGAGGAGTAGCGATGGGGTTGGCCGTGCCGAGGCCAAAATTTTCAGCAACCCGCTGAGCATAGGTGGCTTGAGTGAGGCAGACTGTGGGAGCCATGATATCATGGGTGATCTGGATGCCGAGGTAGTACCGCAGGGGGCCCATGTTGCTCATCTCAAAGCGTCGAGAGAGTTGTTGTTTGAGGATTGTGATGTCGGAGAGGGCTGGTCCAAAAAGGATGAGGTCGTCTACGTTGAGGATGATGCCAAGGGACGCACCACCACCATGGAAGTAGACTAAGTGATCAGAGTGCAGCCGCGTCAGACCTTGCTGAATGAACAACTTGTGAATTTTGAGGTTCCACTGACGAGGAGCCTGCTTGACGCCATACAGGGAGCGTTTGAGGCGGTAATCGAGGTCAGCTTGTCCATCGGCGACAAACCCTTTAGGTTGTGTCATATAGATAACCTCCTTGAGGTCGCCATAGAGAAAGGCACTCTTGACATCCATTTGATGCAGGTACCACTTGTTAGCTGCAGCCAGAGACATGATCATACGGATTGAGGAGTACTTGGCGACTGGAGCAAAGATATCACTGTAGTTGACTCCCAGGGTTCGGCTGAAGCCATGAGCAACCAACCATCCTTTGTAGCAATCAACTTTGCCTGCAATGTCAAGCTTAGTACGAAAAACCCATTTGCATGTGACAATGGGAGCGTTGGCTGGACGGGGTACGAGCTCCCAAGTCCCTTGCTTGATGAGCTGGTCATACTCATCTTGTGCAGCTTCTCGCCGTTTGTCAGAATCAGGGCGCTGTATGGCATCCTTGTAGCTGACAGGATTGACAGCTTGAGTGACAAGGGCCACGTTTTTGTTGTCGTCTTGTTCAGGGTATGTAGCAAGGTAGTTCAGCTGAAAAGGTGTCAGATGTTTGTGTTGTCGGTGGGAGTGACGTAGCATAGGAATAGCAGGAGGAGCGATGACAATGTCTTGTGCAGCCAGAACATGTTTGTCAGGCACGATGGGAGGAAGAACTCCATCATGTTCACCTTCTGTGGGATCAACGGAGACCTTTTGCAGGGGCTCAGGAATTGCCTCCGGATAAATGAGATGCGGAGTTGTGTCCGAGCGGGTTGCCCCGGCTTGAGAAAATGATCCTTCATCAAAGGTTGGTTGGCGTGTATGAAGAACAGTCTTCATAGTGAGGTCCTAGACTCAGTATAGGTCATTGTGATCTTCATAGCCCAGGAAGATGCAGGGTTTGGAACGTGGCTCCAATTTAGAGCGGAGGTCAGGACAAAGCCATATGTGTGCAGTGCATCCAAAGATGTGCAGATGATTGAGATGTGGATGATGCCCTTCCCAAGCTTCATATGGAATTTTGGAGTGACCTGGCAGCTTTGAGGTTGGCAGAAGATTGGTGAGATAAGCTGCGGTGGTGATGGCTTCACCCTAGAAATGAGAGGGTAGCCTAGCGGTGTGTAGCATACTGCGCGTTCGCTTAAGAAGAGTCTGATTCATGCGCTCAACCTTGCCGTTCTGTTGGGGAGTATGGGGCAGAGTATGTGGGTGTTGAATTCCCTTGGAGTAAAAAAAGGCGCGGAGAACTGCATTGACGAACTCACCGCCATTGTCAGTTTTAACCTTTCTGACTGTCATGTTGGTGGTGTTCTCAACTTGGCAGACCCAGATCTTGATGATGTCAGTAACCTCATTTTTCTAGCGTAGCAGCTTGATCCAGACGTAATGCGTGTAGTCGTCCAAGATGACCAGAAAATAATTCTTCTTGGACAAGGAGGGTTCTTTGATGTAGCACAGGTACATGTGTAGGAGTTCCAATGGCCGAGAGGTGCTGAGGTTGATGTAGCTCTTGAACGGTTTTTTATGCTGCTTGGCTGTGAGACATCCACTGCATGGGGAGATTGAGACAGATGTTGTGAGTGTCTTGGGTAGATCCAGGGTTATCTCCTCATTTGCCATTTTTTCAAGAGCTTGAAACTGATGTGAGCCAGGCAGCGGTGCCAGAGCTCAGTGACTTGAGGCATGGGTGAGCTAGGTGTATCAGCTTCAGCAGGCAAGACTGTCGCCATGAAGGCACGCTCTGGCGTGTTAGAGGATGTTTGCGGCAAAGGAGTGTCACGAGTCTCAAGCACAGTGAGGTTCCTTGTGCGCTTGGCGATGGGAGCCAGTTGGCCATTGACTTCATAGATTTTGCAGTTTTTCTCAATGTCAAAAACCACATTGTAGCAATTGTCGTTGATACGTCCAACAGATAGCAGGCTGGCTGCAAGATCTGGCACATAGAGTACGTTGTCAAAGGTGCAAGAGGCTGATTGTCCCTTCAGATTGATAGAAACTTTGACAGTTCTAATGCCATGAGCAGGGATCATATGACCATCTCCAATACGAACTCCTTGTGTGGTGGAAAAACGGGCGAAAGTTGTGAACCATTCTCTGCGACTGGTCATGTGCTTGGTACATCCAGAGTCGATGATATAGGCTTGAACACCAGCGGTTAGAAGAAAGGAGCTGTCGACGGAGCACATTGTAAGTTCTTCATAGATGGGGCTGTCTGGAGTACTTTGATAGTCTTCTTCTTCAGCCACAGCCAGTCTCTCAGATGGTGAAGGGTCATGTTCTTCTTCGTCTTCTTCAATCAGGGGATCGAGCATCAGAAAATTTCATTGTGGAATGATGTCTGAAGAAGAATTATTTCAGTATGTTGATGTTGATCCTGTGAAGGCCGTGAGCAAGGCAGAGAAGTTAGAGAAAAGGTCTTAAACAATGGCAGCAATATGGTGTGAACTCATGGCAAGCATGGCTTGGTTGGGATATCACCGCTGTTGATTTTGTGAGCCACGTAGTTGCTGTCCCTGTTGCATGGGGTAGTCAGCTTGCCCATGCCCTTTGCGGTGACAGCGCCAGAATTCCTGTTCATCAGGATGAACGTAGGGTCTTGGTATTCTTGTCATGACTTGCCCTTGTGGTTGTAAGTGAGGTTGCACCATGAGTTGGCCCTGGTTTTGAGTCCCATTGCCGTAGGAGGGAAGCTTCTCTGTGCGGCGTCGGCCTGCTCCACCTTGATACTTGGCCGAAAGGCCTTTGGCTCCACCATTTTCCTTGATGTACTCATCCTCAAAGTGCATGAGCTCTTGGATGGCGTACTCCAAGGAGAGTGACATTGGTAAAGCTGCTGCTGCGACTGCAGCTGTTGCTGGTGCTACTACTTCTTGAATAGCTGGGGCGGCTGTAGGGAGAGCAGCACCAGTTGAATCAATGGCTGATTGAAAATTACCAATGGTAGTGCCCATCACTGCGAGCTTGTCAGCATCATTGATGCGAGCCTTGTTGACATCTTTTAGTTGCTCAGTGGTGTTGTTTAATCTGGGAGGAAGTCTACGAAAACCTATCTGAATCAAGACTCGGTCAGAGACTGGTTCTCCCAAAGCAGTGATGCGACTTGAGAGGTCTTTGAGGTGGGAAATGTGATCTTCTACCTTGGTTTCTTCCCCCATTCTCTGAGTGAGAAACTCAGTGAGGAGGTGCCCGAGTTCATCTTTATTCACTTTGTGTTAGTCCTTCTTCAGGGCTCTCCTAGGCTTACTGGGACATAGTGTGTCATTGTTGTCACATATGAGGAATTTTAGACAATCCTCCAGTTGCATAAAAAGCAAGGAGAAGGCTTGATCGCAGCGCTGTCGCCATGTCAAACGTTCCTCAGCAGTGGGGCTTGCCCCTAGAACTTATGTGGGAGGATCGGAGACCACTCCCCAGAGTCCCTTGTTGAGGAACACCATCTTCATGTTGAAAGCAAAGGTGTGGTAGCCCTCCCCATTGAAAATAGGAATCCTGAAATTATCACTCGACATGGCGCCCGCCGCCATGTTGCAATGCCACAATGGACTTGATCTGGTAACGCACCCCCTGCTCTGATACCAAACGTTAGAAATGTAGGCCTCTTAGAATCTCAGGTGTCTCAGGTAAACACTCCACATTGAACCTGTACACTCTGTATGGTACACACGACAGACAACTGTTGCATAATTCAACCGAGCAATGTGTCTTGCACACTTGTCAAGAGATCTCACACACTGCACAGGTACACGGCTCGTCTCTTGATGAATCCAACGGTATGCTGCATTACTGAAATGGTGAAGTACAGACGAAGCACTGATTTTCCTAAGACAACACCTATTTGTAGTGAGCGCTATGCGTGACTCGACTAAGACTAGGAACAGCAGAAATACAAAAGCCGTAAACACCCGGCTGTGTATCCGAGGTTGGCTAATGTCCAGCGCCCTTGGTAAGTCAACGGTGGAGATAAATTGCAGTCTCGACATCCTCCGTGGTTCGTCGATCTTCAAACGGCGACGTTTAGCGAAGGTGGCGCTCGTCCCTCGGTTGCTAGATGGCTGCGATTAATCTATCGCAGCATTAGACGTTCCAGTCGGTCCTTCGGCCTCCAGTATACCGGCATCTTCAACGGCCAGCACGTCTTTGGTCCGCTTCCTCCNAGCGCCCTTGGTAAGTCAACGGTGGAGATAAATTGCAGTCTCGACATCCTCCGTGGTTCGTCGATCTTCAAACGGCGACGTTTAGCGAAGGTGGCGCTCGTCCCTCGGTTGCTAGATGGCTGCGATTAATCTATCGCAGCATTAGACGTTCCAGTCGGTCCTTCGGCCTCCAGTATACCGGCATCTTCAACGGCCAGCACGTCTTTGGTCCGCTTCCTCCTTTCATCAACCGGACACCCAGCGGAGCCGTGCTCGCATGCTTGGTCTGTCCGATGTTCCTTGGCTGTGTGCCACATCAGCTGCTGGACCGAGAGGAGCTCTCGCTCACTTGCTCGTCCGTCCCCAGTCCATCATAGCCTTTTGTGCTTCTCGTTTGTGCGGCTTGACACCAAGTATGCCGCTTTTGGAAACTGGAAGTATGCACCGAAGACTAGGCCAGGTTGGCACGAGTTTGGGCATAGAATAGGCCAGATTCCAACAGAGTAGCCTTCAGCTTAACCTGCGACAGGATCCGCGGTCACTGTGGTGAAGTAAACGGCAACATCATGGTTCGTGAGAACCCCCCTCCCCTGGAACGTGATGTCCTTGGGCTTGAGCGGAAGTCCCACCTTTCCCATGCATGGCAACCAGCAAGTGCTAAGCTGTGCAATGGCCTGAAGATGCAGCAGGGCACCAGTTCCAAGCCCGTGTGTTGGGTACGGCTGTATGAGGAACATCAGAATGCTCGGCAGCTCGAAGCAGTTGGAATGGCGGTTGAAGTTGACGATGATGGGTTGCTTAACGTGGGACAGTAGCATCAGTAGCAGCAGCGCCAGCACTAAGCACACTAGCAGCAGCAGGAGAAGCAAAAGTAGGTGCCTTCACTCCTGCAGCATCACCCACAGCCAAATCCTCAAGCTGAGGCCAGCATGCTACAGACAAGGATGGTTGCTCACTGAACGACCGCAAGAAATCAGGCTTACCAAATGGCCATCATGAAATTGATGGCGGGTATCGGGCTCCCCATCTCCTTCTGCCGCAAGGGGCTTCTCCTAGAGGTGGTCCACACTACACGCTTGTCACCAACACCAGCTTTACACTGTCTGGAAGCTCCACCGTGGATCCTAAAGCTGGATCATGTACGACGTCAGCCTTGTGGTGGGTGAGTGGGCAGATGTCCAGCTCCATTCCATTCACAATGCAATGGCCGTTAACGCCAAGGGAAACTGCCATCTGTTCAGATTTCACGTAAGCGGTTTTGTTCACAATACGGATCATGTCTCCACCATGATTGTGGTGGTCATCATGGAAGTTTGCGTGAAGAACATGGTTTCCTTCATCTGCAGCAATACCTCTGTGAACAAGAGGGCCTTTGACAACCTGAAAGGGAAGCAACCGTCCATTTTGTGAAAATGGTGTGTCACTCACAATGTGGACTTGGCGATAAGGAAATCTGCAAGATAGATTGGGGGGCTGTGGTGCTGACAAGGGCAGAGTGTGTTGTCAAATTTCCCCACAAAAATGACATGTCCCACACTTGGTTGAAGCGGGCTTCTGGGGGCCGGGTGCTGGTGGCAAGGTGTGAGACCAGGTTTTTCTCTGTCCAAAGCATGCTGCAATGATTTCTTGACATGTGACCCTTCCTCTTGAAGCTGGTCACAAGAAGCACTTGGAACGAGATGGGTTTATGGAGGGACAGTGCACCCAAGTAGTGTAAGAAGGTGGTACACAGGATTGTGAGGCGGTGGGTGTTCTTGCGGCAAGGGCGTCAAATGCGTGACCTGCTTGTTCCTCTTGTGACAGTCGTCCGCATTGTAGAAAGCACTGGCGGGCAGGCTGGGGAGATCTACGAGGGTCTGCGTGATACAACAGAGAAGCTAAAGGTGTTGGCCAAGCCCAAGGGACGCAACCTGATCTGGTGGCAGTACAACACGTGAAGGCATGGATGGAGCGCCTGAAGCTACGGTGGACCAAGGACATGTCGTGTCCTTTGTACGCTACAATACAAAGGGTGCATCCTATGCACTTCAGCAATGAACTGGGCGGTGACATCACCATGGTGTAGGCATGGACCCAAGTGGTGGATGCCCTTGTGCCTCAGAACCACCACAACGATCTGTAGGAAGAGCTTGAGGCCTTCCAGCTTGGACAGGTGACAGTGGAGGTGGTATCCATCGCCAACAAGTGCCTCATTGACAAGGCCCATGCTGTTTTGGCATGGGTTTTGGGCAAGGTTCTCCCTGCCTATCAGTGGGCATTGCTGCACATAGCTCACATGGGCCACCTATGTGCACTCGCAATCAAGCTGCTCTCACAGCCATGCTTAAGTTCTGATTTTGAGCGTGCCTTCTTAATACATCAGATCATTCACACAGCACACAGGAACCACCTCTAGATGAAGAGGCTGGAGCAGCTGGTGCGAGTGAACTTCCACCTGTGCAAGCACTACAAGGGTGAACAGAGACGGCATGAGCCCAAGTTCCTTGTACCCAATGTGTCCGAGGGCGAGGAAGACGGCAAGATCAAGGAGAAATTGCTGAATGAGGAGGGAAGTGAGGAGGTGCACGAGCTAAGTAGTCATAAGGAGATGGAGGAGGAAAAGGAGGAGGCAGCAGGAGAGGAGGAATGGTGTCCTATCGTGGAGACCGTGTAGTTGGTTGATGATGGAACCTCCTACACATGGAACATCCCGACCGGAGAGGAGGTTGAGACCATTCATGATACTGTTCAGGGTAGGGTGCAGGAGAGGGAGTGGATTGGGGGGCGGGGAGGATGGAGCAATAGGGGATGGTGATGATGGTGCATCAGGGGATGGTGATGAGGCTGAGGAGGCCATGACTACTGAGAAGGGTTGTACTATCCAGGCTGCTATCTCTGCTACAACTGCAAAGGGAAAAGGGGCCTAAGAAGGCCAAGGAAGTGGGAAACAGCAAAGCTGCTAGGAAGCAGACAGAGGGTATTACTTTCAAGAAGATTAGTAATATTGTCGCAGAGACTAGGGAAAATAGTGCTAGGGCCAAGCATTAGCTCTGTATGCATGCATATTATCCTTTGCTTGAGATGTTGCCACTCCAGAAACAGAGTTTTCATATCTTTCATCATGGTATGCTATGCAGTGCCAGATTTGTGCTCCATATTGATGGAAACATTAGATTTTTACACTGCCAGAGATGTGCATAATGTAATTGGCAAGCTATAATAATTATAGGACATCGTCAGGCCATGTTACAGTTGCTTACATGGTGTGCATCTTGTCAATGGCAAGCTCCTGCAACTAAGCACTACCCATAGTTGTGCTTCATGTGAATGGCAATCTCTTAGAGCTTTGAAGTGTAAAAGGTTAGAAATGATATTGCAACGTGGCCTGACCACGTCCTAAGGTCCACATATCTTTTAGGCAGCAATCTCCGACGAAGCGTGTGCTTTCTGGTCACCACACGCCACGTGAGCAAATTTCTGACAGTCTTCAGCAAAACCCGAAGTTCAGAGAGCCAAGGATGAATTTTGGTTGGTTATCTGGCCAAGGACCACATAAAAAAAGTATAGTGCTAACAACAAGCTTTCCAACGCACCAAACTGCGTGCCATTTAGACCACCAAATCACCCTTGACGAGAGGATGATACCTCCCATTTTTTACGAACCATAACTCCCTCAATTCTTTAACAAATGTTGTGATGCAACTTGAAGATGGTCCAAAATTTCCTCTAGTTTCTAAAACATCCAGTTATGCATGCAAAAATGCACTTCACAAGGATCCAGAGCTGTCGCTGTGAAAACAACTCCACAACATGGCACCGCGGAATGTTTAACAATCTCCCCCTTGTACCTGCCATGTCGGGTGCCTCCCTGCTCAATTCCCTCCCATTTCATCATTCAATCATCTGTCGCTATCCACAATCTGCTTGTCTACTCAGCATGAGAATCTGCCCGGTCAAACACCAACATTGTGGTGACCTGCACCTAGGCCATCCTGTCATTAGTGCACGTGGTTTTTCCCTGCACCCATACATCAATCAATTCGCAATCGGCTTCCACTTTCAGCATAGAATTCTGAGGCCAACACCAGGGTCGAGACATGTCGGCTGGCAATCTCACAGTGACCTGCACCCAATCAAGCAATAGATTTCTCGTGGTGTGTTGGCATCTGCCCTCCCCTTGCTGTATCCAACTCCCCTACTCAAGTCACACACATTGTTCACCCCTGCGTCCAAGTCATCATCCTCCACTCATCCTCATGAAAGAATCATGTGCACGTGGTACGACCCTCCGCCTTGATTCATCTCCTCAATCATCCACCATCATCTACAATCCTCCTCATCAGCTCGACACATGGATCTACCCGATCATCCCCCAATCATGTAGTGACCTGCACCCACATCATCATCCACAGCTTCTATCACCTTTATCCTTGCTTTGGTGGAAGGAACCAGTTCTTCAAGACTCTGATGCCGTGGCATCGGACACTGTCCATTGCCTTGCTCGTTGGGTTTGAGAAAACGGGTAATACAAGTAGTCACTCCTCTGGTCCAGATGTTGACATAATTTCCTTGCTTACCCACCTCTTACCTCTCATCAACATTCACATCACAGATCATAGTAAATGATCGAACGGTCTATTAACACCACAGGAACTGGACACTGCATGTATCCCTTCTTTTTGGGCTCGAGCTAACTTGCTGAACAAGCCGTTACAACCTTGGACCAGATCTCAGAATCATTCTACTGACTTTGCCCCTGCACGGACACAGAAGAGCAGCTCTGACAGAGCCTCCTTTGTGAGCAGTGTCATGGAAGCACCCTCCAGCACATTCCGCAATCCTTCTCTCCTGCCCATCAAGAATAAAATCATCAGCATGCCATTATGTAACTGGTGACTTGATATGGTGAGCAGTCACTAGCAACTGCCATGTGCCATCATGAATACCAACATGGCAGCTCATGGCAGCCCTTGCATGGAGACACACACCTGAACTTGATCAGTTCGGACAACATCCACGACTGGTAGGGTGCCGTGTAAGACAAAATAGTCATTCCAGAGAGGGTATCATGTCTTCTTTTTCTTCAAGGAGTTTATGACAACCCTGGATGTTATCCAAGGGCATACAATTGAATCCTCTGAGAAATCAAGGAATACCCTCTTAGCACCACACATACCATCTACCACAGGGTCATTGAAGAGTTTTCTCCCGTTGCAGGTTTATGGCACACCCTCGTGGAAGCGGTGTGGAATCCAAGTCTCTGCAATCGGATTGTAAGATTTCTCCGTCGAGTGATTACAACCCCCACAAGACAAAGATATCTAGGAATTGATTCCCTCTAATGAATCACTGCTTAAACCATGTTGATTTCGGGAAGGCTGTCAGAAACATGACTTTGGTAAGGACCTCACCCAATAGATTTAACCCCTTGGATAATCCGAGCTCTCAGTAAAGCCTCAAGTCATGCACCAAACCTTCTCCGAAACTGTTGTTCGGTCATGACCATTCCTCCAGGGTGGAGCTTCCCCTGCTAAAAGCGACCAGGTTGCCATGCATGCGGCTGAAAAAAAGAAGTGGGTGAGACCTAGTTTTATCCTGCTTTACTATATGTTCGGAGGATGTTCATTCCCTCCAAGTTTCAGCCCAGAACAGTTCTATCCATCATGTTTGCTTTTGGTTATGTGGTCCTTGAAGCCGTGTCTTTGCTGTGCTATTCCTTAACCATCCAATCTCTTGTGCCTCACACACATCACTTTGCTATGTTACTCTCGCTCCTGTACTCCGCTCTGCTCAACCCATCAAGACGTCTTCTCCTGTCTCAATATTCTCTCACCATGCTCTTGTCTACCTTCTACTCCTATGATCTTTATTGGCTTTCCCTACTTTCCTGCCTCATTACCATCTGACTCCCTGATCCCACAATCATCATTTTGCTTGCATCACACTCTCTTGCTTTCCCACTCCCCGATGCTTCTGCTTGCTTCTACCGCCACTTGCTTTGCTCATCCACTTCTTCTAACACCCTTGTCCGTCGAGCGACTAACACTTGTAATGTCAGCCACAACGGAGACATGTTGCACATCACAGACGAGGACATGCTAAACATCGCCTTCTCATTGTTCACCTCCACTTCCACCTAAATGACTCCTTGGCCAGCCGTTGGCTCAGATTTTTTGTTGGAAACAACAAATGGGCAGAAAACTTGGGTGTGCTTGGTGGCGGATTGAGTTCTGTAAAGTGCATTGGAACCTGTAACATTTACTCTATGCAACTTGCCACATTTTTTTCATTGAGCAACCTTTTTTGTCACTTTCTGGCACCCTCAAATTCATTAAAGAGATTTTTTCCAGGCTTGAGACTCGTACTTGGTGTCAAAGAGTCCCCATGCCATAGATGCCGTTTGCTGTTTTCCTAGTTCAACCACTGGAAAGTGGTTGGATGTCTTATCTAAATGCAGATTTGGACTCCCTGGATTTCTCCATGCGGTTTTGATCTTTGAGTTGCTCAATTTGGTTGAGATTACAGAAAGTTAATCCCATCCAACGTTCGGGTGGTAGGTGGGTGGAATGTGGGTGTCTGTCATTGGTGACGGGATAATTCTACCACCAGTGGTCCGAGTTTGAATTCATTGAGCTCCAAAGGCATATGGGCTACAAATGAAGGGAGGTGGGAGGTCTCTTGGACCAGGGAGAGCTTTCCCCCACGTTGGAGGGCCAGGAAGGGCGCTTCGACAGGCCACCGTCAAAGTGCCTCCCGTCACTCCCATTCGTGGGCATGGTGGGCAGCTCCACCATGGGTTACTCCAACGGCCGTAGCAAGGGCTCTACTGCTCCATTTTTGGTATGCTTGGATGCGTTGGAAAGCTCAGATCACAGGCTATAAGAATCTGAATGTCACCAAAACAATTAACCATTAACGTTCTTCAGAATTTCTCAGTTTCTGCAACCTACATCATGCCAGAATTCTGCTCCCTTGGTGTTCTGGCAACCCAAAGCACACACCTCCCTTGGAAGTCTCTTTGCACTAAGCAGTCGTGCACACTTATGGTGGATCAGAGGATTCCAGGAGAGAATTCTTGACAAAGGGTTATGGTTCCACAACCCTGAATTTCCTGCCAAGTCATTCATGGTTTTTGCAATGCACGGGTGTGTCACTCTGGGTGATTTCGTCGTTGCAGTTGAGACTGTCTATAGCTGAAGTGAGAACATAAAATCTGGATCTGGCCTCAGAGTCCATGAATTCCTGATCATGTGTAGAAGACAGAGTCCTTGCCCATCGAAAAGCACATGGGTGACCCTACGTTTGGGCTGTGGCAGTGGCATTTTGAGATCCACCTCGTGCACAAGGGACTGCTGGAGCTTATGAAGGGCACGGAGGTTCAAGGTGCAAGCGCAACAGACGAGGAGAAGACGGCTTTTGCTAAGAAGAACATGGAGGCACTGATGCTCCTACTGTCAGCACTGCACAAATCTCAATGGGGCTATATCCATGGCTGCTCTTTGATGACAGACGCATAGAAGAAGCTTTAATCCATCCACCAATCAACATCCTTAGCCAACAAGATCTTTGCAATGAAGCGACTCTTGATGGTGAGGATCGAGAAGGGTGAGGATGTCATTTCCGCCATGAAGCACATCGAGTCTCTTGCCTAACAATGTAATGTTATGGGGTGGAAGATCGATGCAAAGATGTAGGCGATGGCGCTCCTCATGGATTTACCTGAAAGTTGGAGCTCCCTCATCACCGTATTGGTAGGTTGGGAGGAGGATAGACTCACCTATGGCGTAATCACCGAATACATCCGCAATGAGGTGCACCATCGCAGTGGAGGCGAGACCTCCTCTTCCTCAAGGACCCTGGTCACCAAAACGGAGGATGGCAATAGCAGCGGCAAGCGAGGCGACAATAAGGGTGGCGGCATGAAGAGTGCCAAGAAGGGTGCGTACCATAATTGTGGCAAGGAGGGCCATCGGGCCAAGGAGTATTCGGAGGAGGTGCAGGCCGATGGAAAAGGCGCCAAAGGCAAGAAGGCACTCCTCAACAACACAAGGAACCACGACCTGAAGGGTGCCAACTGGCAGTGCCTTGAGTCAGGTGCGGAGGAGCATACCCAAGTCGAGAAGGTGGGGTTCATCAACTACACCAAGTCTGCCAAGTCCATGGTGGTCGTCAACAATAAGGTTGAACCTGCGGCCGGCCAAGGTGATGTGGATGTGGAGGTGGTGGTTGGTGGTAAAAAGGTGTAGCGCGTTATCCAAAACGTGCAACATGTCCCCGGTCTGGCTAACATTTGGAGTGTTAGCCACTTGACAGACGAGGGTATCAAGTACTCTTCCACAGGAAAGGTGCAATCATGCGAATGGACGGTGGTGGCGAGGCCGTGCTTGAAGCAAAGCGCGAGGGAGGCCCCTACATCGTTCAGACCAAGGTCATCCCCTCAGCAGTAGACATAGCAGACTTGCCAGCACGCATCGTCAACCTCGTAAAATACAGGGAAGCATGCCTGCAGCTGTGGCAATGGTGGCTAGGACACTCGTCGTCTGCATTCGTGCAAGAGATGGTGAAGCGCGACATGGTTCACAGCCTCAACATCACCGGTGCACCAGATGCAGCAACAGCTTCCGTAGAGCACAAGTACGAGCCTTGCATTGTGGGCAAGGCAAAGTGCAAGCCATTTGAAGACGGACAGTGGTGTGCCGAGAACCTGCTCGAGGTCATGCACAGTGATGTGTGTGGACTGATCAAGACGACATCCGTTGGGGGCACGTGGTCCTTCGTCACTTTCATCAACGATTGCAGCAGAAAAATCTCCATCTACTTTCTGAAGTGGAAAAACGAGGTACTGGACCACCTCCCGAAGAATGTTGTAGCGGTGGAGAGGCAGTCTGGCCGCAGGGTCAGAGCGCTAAGCAACAACAATAGCGGCGAGTATGTGGGTTGGGGAGGGTGACTGAAGGAGTAGAGGATTGAGTGGAAACCGACCACTCCGTACACGCCTCAATCTAATGGCATGGCAGAGTGTGAAAATCAAATGCTACTCACAATGGTGCGGAGGATGCTAGTGGATGCTAGACTGCCATGGAGCCTGTAGGCTTAAGCCGTGAGCACGGCGTGCTACATCACCAACCTCACCCCAACGGCAGTACTGAAGGGGAAAGGGAGTTGGAAGACGCCACAGGAGGTGTGGAGCGGACGCAAACCAAGCATGGCGCACCTGAATGTGTTTGGGTGCAAGGTGCACGCGTTGGTGCATGCCGCACGAAGAAAAGGCTCTCTAAACTGGACCCGCGTGCAAAGGCGTACGCGTTTGTCGGGTTCAAGAGTGCTCTCAAGGCATACCACCTCTTTGATCCACGGACGCAGAACATCATCACCAGCCGCAACGTCACATTTGATGAGCATCAAAGCTACAGCAGTAGCAGCAACACCATGGACACAACACACTCACCANAAACCAAGCATGGCGCACCTGAATGTGTTTGGGTGCAAGGTGCACGCGTTGGTGCATGCCGCACGAAGAAAAGGCTCTCTAAACTGGACCCGCGTGCAAAGGCGTACGCGTTTGTCGGGTTCAAGAGTGCTCTCAAGGCATACCACCTCTTTGATCCACGGACGCAGAACATCATCACCAGCCGCAACGTCACATTTGATGAGCATCAAAGCTACAGCAGTAGCAGCAACACCATGGACACAACACACTCACCAAAGCAGGTGGAGTGGTTCCAACTCCTTGAGCGTAAGGAGGAGCCATTGGCTGCAGAGGTCGATGCCTCAGAGGATGATGATGCAGGAGCGCAGCAAGGCAACGCAGCAGGTGTAGGTGCCGCTGGAGCATAGGATGCAGCAGCCAACGTGGGGGAGCCCGCTGCCGAGGAAAACGTTGCAGCAGGGAAACAGCAAGACTAGCAGCCAGCATCGACAAGGTCACTGTGTCGCAGCCGAAGGCAACGGAATGCGGTAAAGCGGTATGACGCAATCACAGGCCGCTGGATCAACATGGCGCGATGCATGATGGCAGCAGCAACGGAGCCGAAGACCGTGCAAGAGTCACTTGCACGGCCTGACGGGCAACAGTGGGCCAAAGCAATATAATCTGAACTCGCATCCCTTGCTGAGAACGGCACTTAGAAGCTAGTGGATCAGCCTAAGGGGGCGGAAGTCACCAGCTCTAAGTGGGTGTTCAAGGTGAAGCTCACCAAGGACAGCAAGGTGGAGAAGTACAAGGCACGGCTGGTGGCGAAGGGATATGCGTAGCAAAAAGGCAAACACTACGGTGAGATGTTCGCACCCGTCGCCAAGTTCACAAGCATCTGGACGATCCTCGCGGTGCCAGCCACAAAGGACATGGAGATCCACTAAATGAATGTCAAAATGGCATTCCTGAACGGCATCATCGACAAGGCGATCTACCTTGAGGTGCCAGAGGGAGTGGATGCGCCGAAGGGCAAGGTGTGCAAGCTGCGGAAGGCCTTGTACGGGCTAAAACAGGCATCCAGATACTGGTACGAGCAAATGGATGGCTACATGACAGAGCTCGGCTTCAAGCGCTTTGAGACAGACCACAATGTGTATGTGCGGCGCAACAAGGGACTCCATCAGATTGTCGCACTCTACGTGGATGATCTGATCCTGTGCTCATCAGATCCGGTGGCTTTGCAGCAACTCAAGGAGCAGCGGAGCACCAGATCTAAGATGACAGACATGGAGGAGCTGGAGTACTACCTTGGGGTGAGCATCACGCACAACCGGAGGGCACGCACAGTTGAGCTGGGGCAGGCCAAGTATGTGACCGAGGTCCTGAAGCAGTATGGCATGGAGGATTAAAAACCAGTGGCCAGTCCGGTCTCCACGAGCTGTGAGCTGAGTGCGGCGATGGCGCCACAAACTGAAGGGGAGAAGGAGGAAATGGCGGAGGTGCCCTAACAATCTGTGGTGGGCAGCCTGATGTATACCATGGTGGCGACTCGACCACACTTGGCCTTTGCGGAGGGACAGGTGAGCAGGTATGTGGCCAATCCTGGGCCACTACACTGGACGAAGGTGAAGCGCATCCTCCGGTACTTGTAAGCAACGCGGTACACATGCCTGAAGTACGATGGAAAGGGAAAGCCAGACCCCTTGCGGCTGGTCTGCTACACTAACGTAGACTATGCCGGCAATGTGGACAAAAGGAGGTCCACATCTGGCTATGTGTTCTTCCTCGCCGGTGCAGCGGTCTCGTGGTGCAGCTGGAAGCAGGACTGCATCGCCACCTCAACAGTGGAGGCGGAGTACATTGCTCTGTTCGAGGTGGTCAAAGAAGCGGTGTGGCTCCGGAGATTTCAGGAGGAGCTAAGCCTACCACAACAGGAGCCTATGGTGGTTCAAGAGGATAACACTGACTCCATCTTGCTGACAAACAACCCGACGCAGAACAGGAGGATGAAGCACATTGATGTGCGCTACCACTACGTGCATGACATGGTAGAGAAGGGACAGGTTGTGCTGCTGCATTGTAGCACGAAGCACATACTCGCGGATTGCTTGACCAAAGCACAGCCCCAGGATCGGTATATCATCAGCCTTGCAGGGCTTGGGTTGACAAGCTATGAAGGGCTTGAAGGCGCAGCAGTAGACGAGCGAGAGTAGGCATGAGGCATCCGGCATGGAAGGTGCACGTGGGAGATTGTCAAAAAGTGCCCCTGCCATGGATGCCGTTTGCCATTTTCCTGGTTCGACCACTGGAGAGTCGTTGGATGTCTGATCTGATTGCAGATTTGGACTCCCTAGATTTCACCATGCGGTTTCGAGCTTTCAGTTGCTGGATTTGGTTGAGAATTCAGAAGGTTAGCCCCATCTGAAGTTCAGGTAGTAGGTGGGTGGAATCTGGGTGTCCGTCATTGATGATGGGATGATTCCAACACCAGTGGTCCGAGTTCAACTTCCATGAGCTCCAAAGGCACATGGGCCATCAAGGAAGGGACGTGGGAGGTCTCTTGGACCAGGGCAAGCCTCGCCCCACGTTGGAGGGTCAGGTGGGCGGCTCCACCATGTATTACTCCAACGACCGTAGCAGGGGCTCTACTGCTCCATTTTGGGCATGCTTGGATGCGTTGGAAAGCTCAGATTACAGGCTATAAGAATCTGATGTATTCTCATAAAAAAAACTAACTATTAATGTTCTTCAACCTTTCTCAGTTTTCGTAACCTGCATTCTGCCAATTCTGCTCCCTTGGTCTTGTGGCGATTAAGCACACACCTCCCTTGAAAGTCTCTTTACAGTAAGCAACCGTACACACTTGTGGTGGATCAGAGCACGCCAGGACAACATTCCTGACAGTTGGTTCTCCTTTCATTTTCATCGTAGGAGCCCTCCCATACGTTTCACATAGTACAGGGTGTGTGATTTACAAGCGTCTTGGAGCTCAACGTCTGTCTAAAAATCAAGAGGAATTCATAAAAATCAGAAAGCAAGAGAAAAAATGAATGAGCCCAAGGGTCAGGTGCATTGCTGCTGGACTGCGGCATGGGAGAGAAGGTGTCGGAGGGAACACTAAGGTAGCAAGGGGTGAAAGCAGTACAATCCGTAGTTGTGAATTTGTGCAAGGGGTCAATGCGTTGCAAATTTGTTTAAAGCATTCCTGGAAAGGATCAGTGCATTCTGAATCATGTACAATGTAAGGATGTTGGCTGCATGATTTTCGCAGCCACCCCAGTTTGGCCGAATGAGCCGCAACTCTATGGCAGAGCTTGCATAGTACACTTGTCAATTTCGGGATACGTTCTAGGTCCTTCTCTCTATGGCAGGAGCTGCAAAATTGACGATTTTAAATGCAAATTTCTCTAGACACAAGTCCTCAATGGCCATGTAGAATCAGTCATAAAAAGCACTTGTGCTTAATCGAGTGGCTTGATGATGGCCACACTTCAACTAGTGTTTTCATCCACCCTCCCAAAATCCAAGCGGAACAAGGACTGGCAAGAAAAACACTGTTGCAGACCAATGCTTGGAAGAAGTACACCACATTAAAGTTGGTCATTGATATACAAAGCCTACGGCAGAGTTCCACATGGGGAGGTATTTGCAACAATGTAGTATGGATAATGTTGTTCAATTGAAGGTGGATACATTAAGCCAAGATTTTTGAGGATGCATGTGTCAGAAGAATGAGAGGAGCACAGCGAGTGACGATAGAAGCAAGAAGAAGCAATACAATATGCAAAAGCATGGAAAAGTGATGACAGAAGCGGAGAGCCGTGAGGCAATGCAAGGAGTGAGGCAGACATACGAATACGTATGTTTCAAGATACGGGGTAGAGTAATGAGATAGACAGGAGTGCAGAGAGAGAATGTCGGAGGCAAGAGCGTGATGTTGACGTGACAAGAGGAGCTGGACGAAGGGGTGAGAGGGACGAAGCAAAGGGATGCGAAGGGAGGATAGCGAGATTGGATGGCAGCGAGGGAGTGAGCGAGAATCAAGAAGAGCAGAGACACGGTGGCAAGGCCGCAGAACCAAAGGCAAACATGATAAAAATACTATTCTCGGTTGAATTGGGAGGGAATGAACATCCTCCATATATACAAGCAGAACAGAATAGAACAGTGTAACAGCTTCTTGATGCTAGCTGGATGCGTTGCGAGTGTGATCACTTATTTTCCTAACAGTTTGGTATGAGCTGTTTGCTTTTGACTGTTAGGTTGATGTTGGTGTGCTTGAAACTTGAACCAGATGTCTCTGAGTAATGTACCAATGTCTCAGAGTAATATACCGAGGTCTTCTTGTTCCTGTTCAGTCCGAGTGTTCGTTGTTGCCAGATTCTGTTCCCGACAGCTCTCTTGAATCCAAAAAGGTGATTCATTGTGCAACTGGAGCTAATCGTCTTGTAAAATGAGCTGGAGGCACAATCATTGTTGGTCACTGTTGGTAGATGGAGGTTTGGCGAGGGGGCATGTATGCTGGACAATGTTCGATCAGCTTCCTCCACATTTATGGAATGTGGTTTGGTTCCCTTTCAAGCACGGGATAAATGTCAGGCTCTAGGAGGTCTCTGAATCCTTGCCTTACATCCCTGTTGAAAGCCTCGTTCTTTCTTCCCTGTTTGCTGATGCTGTAGGCCTTACCAAGGTACTTGTGAGACTCAAGAAGTCTGTTAGTGATGGCAAACCCATGAAGGAGATAGGGTTTTAATCATGAGTATACCATCCGTTGCCAGGTACCCATGTTGGTGTGTCCTCTTGTGGGCTATGCAAGATCATGTCTTGGAGGTCATGTGGATGGGTGGAACTACAGTTACGAGGAGAGTGATGGAGGAGATGTGCTGCCTCTCCCAAGCTACCTATTGCAGCTTGTGCCAGAGTTCAGGTGCACTGGACGTTTCATCCCCTATATTGTGGTAGGTGGGGTGCATGATGGTTTTGAGCTGGTCCCATACCGAGTGGGTTGTTGTGGTGAGGCGGTGGGGAGTTACTTGAGCAGTCCTGAGATGCTTGTAACTTTCCTTAAAGTGATCTAGAAATCCATACCCCTGAATAAAGACCAGTTTGCCAGTGGACCAGACGATTCGGGTCCAGATCAGGATATCTTGTCCATCTTTGGCCAGGAAAGGACAATAGGCCGACGGATTTCCCATTGCTGAGAGTGAGGGCTAGAGGCACTGTTGCTGCAAGGAAGGTGTTGCCACTACACCGCTTACAAGAGATAGCTCTGCCATAGCTAACTGTTTGCATCCTGAGAGTTCAACACAATGCCAAAACCAGCTGTAAGAGTTGAGAGATGAATGCTCTGATGGAGGGTAGAGCAGAACGCTGAAGTAGACATTGATGATGACATAGCTCTGGTCACTGCAGAGTTGGTGATGAGCAAAATATATCCAGGAGTCAGGCGTAGAGAGAGAGAGAGAGAGAGAGAGATAGAGAGAGAGAGAGAGAGAGAGAGAGAGAGAGAG
>SZWC01007581.1:49310-67448 GCA_023375785.1 Penium margaritaceum | reverse complement strand
GGGAGAGAGAGAGAGAGAGAGAGAGAGAGAGAGAATGATGGTGGAGGAGCTCATGATGATGATACTGGATGCAGGGGCAAGCCGCGTGCACTGCTGACAAATTGACGTGGGTGCAGGTCGCCGTGAGACTGGCAGTTGGACCGAGCGGATCCTTGTGCCGAGCGATGATGATGACAGAATAGCGGCAGATGAATGATGGGAACCTGGACGTAGGGGCGAAACCATGTGCGCTGAAGGAGAGGGGTAGAGATGTGGCAAGGGGAAGGCAGGTGCCGACGCGCCGTGAGAAATCTACTGCCGGCATGGGTGTAGGCCACTGAGAGATTGGTATTTGGCACGTGTAGGTCCTTGTACTAGCAACAGATACTGGTGACACTGATGAAAGTGTAGGAGGATAGCTGATGATGAAATCTGGGTGCAGGGGCGAGCCGCGTGCGCTGCTGAAGGGTCAGCTTGGGCAAAGGTCGCCGCAAGATCGGCGGTTCGACCGGGTGGATCCTTGTGCTGAGTTGATGATGAAGACAGAGGATGATTGCGGAACGCGGCGGATTGATGAGTGATTGGGCGTAGGGGTGATGCCACATGCGATGCGGAATTATGATTGATGATGAGGATGATAATGAACATGATGGAGCGGATGAAGCTGATGAGGCTGATGAGACAGATGCGGCGGATCATGAGGAGATGTTCCTAATAAGGAAGAAGGACAGTAGATGAAATGAGAAGAAGTTGATGCTGAGGAGGAGGAGCTGGAGCTGATGGAGAAGTGAATGCGGTGGAGGAGAGGGATGCAGAAGAATGTTGAGAAAGCAAGGGATTCCTCCATTGTCAAGAAATTGGTGGCTTGTTCTCCAGATAGCTCGAGACCAACGAGCAGAAAGACTGGTGGTTTCCAATGTCCTGACTCCGAGAGGAGCCCTTCTGTAGGAGAGGCGGTCCGAGAGGAGTAGTGACGTTCACTGTTATCAGGAGAGTGACGTCTTCTGCCCCAGTTGGCTTGGGATCAACGAGTAGGAAGACTGGTGGTGTCCGAGGTTCTCACTTCAAGCGAGGATCTATTGCTAAGGACAAGGAGAAGCGGCGCAAGCATGCGGCTTGAGATGGTGACGTAGACAATAATGCAGATGAAGCAGATGGAGGAGGAAGGGACAGGTGTAGTGGTGCAAGGAGGAAACAATAGAGAAAATGCTACAGGAGTTGGAGGCGGCAAACGGGAGGTGACTGTATCATGCAGTCACTGAAGTTGTCAAGAGTAGAAAAGGATGAAGCAAAGAGGAAGAATTTGCAGGCATTTAGTGGAAGGAAATACAGGTTGACAGGAGTGAGAAGCAAAGATGGTAGGAAGCTTTGACGAAGATGGCAGCAGAGGGCAGGTTTTAGTAGTTGGCGGTGGAGGAGTGCCGGACGTTGCCATGGGCATGTAACTGAATTCAGGGCTCAATCACGATGATGAAGACCGCCGAGACTTCAGGAGTGGACAAGACGATGCTATTGTCATCAGCTGCAGATGAATTGGAGGAGGCATAGCACAGTTCACGGAGGTGACGTAGGAGGCGGACGTGGTGGTAGATATGGTGGAGAAAGAGCTAGTGGTGATGGGGACAACGAATCAATGACGTGGTGAGGAAGCACCGGGCAATGTTGCCCGAAGCTCTGATATCACGTCAGAAGAATGAGAGGAGTAGAGCGAGTGATGGTAGAAGTAAACAGAAGCAATGCAGGATGTGGGAGCACGCAAAAGAGATGACAAAAGTAGAGAGCCATGAGGTGATGCAAGGAGTTAGGCAGAAATACGAATGAGGATATTGTAGGAGATGCGGTTGAGTGATGAGGTAGACGAGAGTGCAATGAGAGAATGTCGGAGGCAAGATCATGGTGTTGATGTGACAAGAGGAACTTTGGAAAGGAGTGAGAGTGATCGAGCGAAGTGACGCAAAGGGAAGAGAGTGAGATTGGAGGGAGAAGAGGGAGTGAGTGAGAAGCAAGCAGAGCAGAGACACGGCGGCGAGGCAGTAGAACCAAAGACAAACATGATGAAAGGACGGTTATGGGTTGAACTATGAGGGAATGAACATCCTCCGTATACATAAGAAAAACAAGATAAAATAGTGCAACGGCTTCTTGACGCTAGCCGGACGCGTTGTAAGCATGATCGCTTATTGCCGTAACAGTTTGGTATGAGCCGTTGACTTTTGACCATCAGGTTCATGTTGGTGTGCTCGGAACTTGAACCAGATGTCTCGGAGTAATATGCCGAGGTCTTCTTGTTCCTGTCCAATCCAAGTGTTTGTCCTTGTTGGATTCTGATTTTGGCAGCACGGTACTCGAGATTGTCCACTTAAACAAGACATTACATTTTGTGATGAAAGTCCAGTAGTAGTGTTGTGTGTTTGGAGTCTTTCTTTTGGCAGGGAAGTTTACGTCTAGCATGCAGTTTCCCGACAGGTCGCAAAGGTATGTCCATATTGTAGAAGAGTAAATCCATCCAGAATTCATCACAACATGCATATAATACATGTATATGTTAATTTTGTTTCAATATGGTAGAAGCTATTCATGCATTGCGACTTGATGCAAGAATGGAATGGCACACTTTATTTGAGGATGTGAATTAAAATTCACGATAACTGTTGGAAATGTGGTTCCAACAAGGCCTGACCATGTCCTCAGGTTCACAGCTCCTTTTTGCAGCAGTCTTAGACGAAGTGTGTGCTTTCTGGTCGCCACACACTATGTGAGCAGAGTTCTGATGGGATTCAGCAACACCCAAAGTTCGAAGAGCTGGGGATCAGCTTTGAGTGGATTACTGGACACAAACCACGTCACAAAATTATAGTGCTAGTCACAAGCTTTCCAACGCACCAAACTGCGTGTAATTTGGACCACCGTAGCGCCCGATACGCAATTCGGAATACATCATTGAGTCTCTGTCCCTGACAGAGCACTAGCGTGAGTGACGGGCGCCCGAAGCGCCCTGGACCCCAATGAAGCATCAGACCGTCATTTTGAAGCGCACATGGCTCCGATCAACCATGGGATATTGCTGTTAGCATCCCCCAAGGGGCACCTCGGCCATGGTGTGCATGGTGGGAGTCGAACTGGTCACCGCCGGATCAATTTTCCGGCCGGTACCAAGTCTGCCGTCCAAACCCGGACGGCCAGCACCACCTCCCAACTTTGACGGACCATAACTCCCTCAATTCTTAGCCAATTGCTGCGATTCAAATTGCAGCTGGTCCAGCGTGTCCTCTAGTTTCTGAAACTCCATTCATGCATGCAAACATATACTGTACAAGGATCTGGAGCCATCACCCTGAAAACGGCAACTCCAGGGCATGGCACAGGGCAACATGTAACAATCTCCCCCTTGCTCCTGCCATGCCGGATGCCTCCCTGCTCACTCCTGCTCATCTTCCATAGCACTCTTGAGCCCATCATAGCCCGTAAGCCCAAGGCCTGCCACACTGAGGATATGCCGCTGCAAGCATGTGCGTCATACTAAAATGTTGTAGTACAACCTGTCCCTTTTGGACCATGTCGTACTACAATGTTGTAGCACAACCTGTCCCCTTTAGACCATGTCGCACGCATAGTGGTAGCGCACATCAATGTGCTTGATCCTTCAGTGGTACGTTGGATTTTTGGTCAGTGAGATTGAGCCGGTGTTGTCTTCTTGGACCACCGTAGGCTCTCGTTGCGGCACGCCGAGCTCTCCTAATAGCCTGCGGAGCCACACCGCCTCCTTGACCGCTTCGGCCAGCGCGATAAACTCTCCTCCCACTGTGGAGGTGGCGGCACAGTCCTGTTTTCTGCTGCACCACAAGACCGCTGCACCTGCGAGGAAGAACACGTAGCCTGAGGTGTACTTCTGCTTGTCCACGTCGCCGGCATAGTCTGCATCAGCGTAGCAGACCAGACGCAAGGGGTCGGTCCTCCCCTTGCCGTTGAACCTCAGGCACGCGTGCCGTGTCGTCTGCAGGTAGCGGAGGATGCACTTGACCACCTGCTGGTGTAGTGGCCCTAGATCGGCCACGTACCTGCTCACTTGACCCACCGCATAGGCCAGGTCCGGTTGAGTCGCCACCATGGCGTACATGAGGCTGCCCACCGCGGACTGGTACGGCACCCCCGCCATGTCCTCCCGCTCTTCTTTTGTTTGCGGTGACATTGCCGCGCTCAGGTCACAGGTTGTGGAGACCGGACTGCCAACTGGTTTGCAGTCCTCCATGCTGTACCGCTTGAGCACTTTGGCCACGTACTTGGCCTGTCCCAGCTCAAGTGTGCGCGCCCTCCGGTTCCGCGTTATGCTCACCCCGAGGTAGTACTCCAACCCCCCCATGTCGGACATCTGAAATCTGCCGCTCAGCTGCTCCTTCAGCTGCTATAGAGCCTACAAATCAGACGAACACAAAATCAGGTCGTCCACGTCGAGTGTGACGATTTGAAATAGCTGGTTGTTGCGCCGCACGTACACACTGTGATCAGATTCACAACACTTGAAGCCGAGCTGCGCCATGTAGCCATCCATCTGCTGGTACCAGCACCGCGGCGACTGTTTTAGCCCGTACAAGGACTTGCCCAGCTTGCACACCTTGCACTCCGGCGCATCCAGCCCCTCTGGCACCTCCATGAAGATCTCCTTGTGAAGAATTCCATTCAGGAACGCAGATTTCACGACCATTTGGTGCAGCTCCATGTCATTGGCAGCTGCCACCGCAAGGATCGTCCGGATGCTTGTGAACTTGGTGACGGGGACAAACGTCTCGTTGTAGTGCTCGCCCTTGCGTTGTGCAAACCCCTTCACCACCAGCCGCACCTTGTACTTCTCCACTTCACCCTCCTTGTTGTACTTTGTTTTGAAGACCCACTCGGAGCCGATGACCTTGGCATCTTTCGGCCGATCCACGAGCTCTCAAGTGTCGTTCTCGGCAATGGATGCCAGATCTGACTTGATGGCTACGTCCCACTGCTCCACTTCTGGCCGTGCAAGCGCTTCTTGCACGGTTTTTGGCTCTGCTATAGCTGCCATCATGCACTGCGCCATGCCAATCCAGCTGCCCGTTGCAGCGTCGTACCGTTTTGCCGCATTCCGTTGCCTTCGGCTGAGTCGCGGTGATTTTGGTGACGCCGGCGGCTGGTCTTGGTGTCGCTCCTCGGCAGCCCCGTTCGCGTCCTCGGCCTCCTCTGCTTTGGCTGTTGCATCCTGCACCTCTGCAACACCTGCATTTGCACCGTCGTCCTGCTGCACCCCAGCAGCGTCACACTCCGAAGAAGCTCCTTCAATGTCGGCGTCTGCCGGCTCCTCCTCATAGGTTAGGAGCTGGAACTACTCCCCCTCCTTTAGAGAGTCGACCACGTCGATGTCACTGCTGCTGTTGTAGGTCTGTTGCTCATCAAAATCAATGTCACGACTGCTGAAGACCTCCTCTTTGCTCACGTCGTAGAGCCGGTACGCCTTAAGCGCGCTCTTGTAGCCAAGGAAGAGACACGGCTTGGCACGTGGGTCCAGTTTCCCTTCGCGCCGATGTGCCGCCTGCACCATGGCGCGCGCCTTGCACCCGAAGACCTTCAGGTGCACCACTCTTGGCTTGCGCCCGCTCCATACCTCCTGTGGCATCTTCCAGCCGCTCTTCCCCTTCAGCACCGCTATTGGGGTGAGGTTGATGGTGTAGCTTGCCGTACGCACCGCTTCCTTCAGAAGCTCCGCAACAATCCCGCGTCCATGAGCATCGTCCGCACCATGTTCAGCAGCGTCTGGTTTGCTCGCTCCGCCACACCATTAGACTGGGGCAAGTAGGGAGTTGTGTGCTCCCACTTGATGCCGTGCTGCTTCAACCACCCACTGCAGCCCACGTACTCTCCGCCGGTGTTGCTGCATAGCGCTTTGACCTTGCGGCCTGTCTGCCTCTCCACTACGGTGACGTACTCCTTCAGCCGGTCCAGCACCATGCCTTTCCGATGCATGAAGTACACGTAGAGTTTTCTGCTGCAGTCATCGATGAAGGTGACAAAGTACCACGTACCGCCTTTTGACGGCGTTTTGAACGGTTCGCATACATCACTGTGCATGATCTCCAGCAGGTCCTGGGTGCGCCCCACGTTCCCGTTGAACAGCTTGCGCCTCGCCTTGCCCAAAATGCCAGGCTCGCACTTTTTGTGTGCTGCTACATCTGCTTCCGCGTCTGCTGTACCGGTGATGTCAAGGCCGCGGACCATTTCGTGCTTCGCCATCTCCTTCACGACTTCGGGCGACGAATGCCCCAGCCGTCGGCGCCAGAGCTCCAGATCAGCTGCCCCACCTTTGGCCAAGTTGACGGCGCGTTCTTGCAAATCTGCTGCATCTGCTGCTACGAGGATCACCTTCATCTCCACGATATAGAGACCACCCTCGCGCTTCGCCTCCAACACGACTTCGCCGCCGCCGTCCATGCGCACCACTGCGCCTTTCCTGCAGAAGAACACCTCATACCCCTTATTTGTCAAGCAACTAAAACTTAGAATGTCAGCCAGGCCGGAGACATGTTGCACATCACGGATGACATGCAACGTCTTCTTACCATTTACGTCCACCTCCACTTCAACGTCTCCTTAGCCGGCCGCCGGCTCAACTTTGTCGTTCGCGACCACCAGAGGCTTGGCTGATTTGGTGTAGCGGAAGAATCCCACCTTCTCGACTTGGGTGTGCTCCTTGGCGCCGGAATCCAGGCACCGCCTATTGGACCCTTTCAGGTTGTGGTTGTTGGTGCCGTTGAGAAGCACCTTCTTGCCTTTGGCGTCCTTGCCGCCGGCCTTTGCCTCCTCCGGACACTCGCGGGCCCAATGGCCCTCCTTGCTGCAATTACGGCATGCACCTTTCTTGACGCCCTTCTTGCCTCCACCCTTTCCACCTCCTCCCTTGCCGTCACTGCCGCCACCATGCGTTTTGGTGACGAGGGCCGACGAGGACGACGAGGTCTCACCGCCAGTGCGGCGTTGTGCCTCGTTCCGGATGTACTCGCCGACTGCGCCATAGGTGAGCTTGTCCTCCGCCCATCCACCAAGGACAGTAATGAGGGGGCTCCAACTTTCAGGTAGAGCCATGAAGAGAGCCATCGCCTGCAGTTGAGAGTCAAACTTCCACCCCACATCGTTGCATTGTGAGGCGAGCAACTCAATCTGCTGCATGGCGGCAAGGATGTCCTCGCCCTCCTCTATCCTCACCGTTAGAAGCCGCTTCATCGCGAAGATCCGATTTCCAAGCGATGTCGATTGGTGGATGGTGCAAAGCTTTTTCCATGCCTCGGCAGCCTGCGTGCTACCTTGGAAGTAGCCCCATTGGTTGTTAGCAGTAGACGACAGCAGGAGCATGAGCGCCTCGGTATTTTTCTTTGCGAAGGCCTGCTGCTCCTTGTCTGTCGTGGTCTTCTCGTCAAGGACCTTTGTGCCCTTTATCAGGTCGAGTAGCCCCTTTTGTGCGAGGTAGATCTCAAAGTCCCACCTCCACAGCCCAAATCCAGGGCCACCCGCGTACTTCTGGATCAGCTGCACCTCCGTCCTCAGCGTCATGATGCGCTTCTGCTACTCCGGTCGTCAGACGTGGACAGCGGGGTTGTCCGAGACGCTCCTCCTGTCCGCTGCGGAAGCCGTGAACGTTTGGGACCGTTCAGGGCTGTGGGCCCATAACCCGTTGTTGGAATTATGGTTCCAACATGGCCTGACCACGTCCTCAGGTTCACAGCTGTTTTGTGAAGTAGTATTAGATGAAGTGTGCGCTTTCTGGTCGCCACACACTATGTGAGCAGAGTTCTGACGGAATTCAGCATCACCCGAAGTTCGAAGAGCTGGGGATCAATTTTGAGTGTATTACTGGACACAAATCACGTCACAAAAGTTATAGTTCTAGTCACAAGCTTTCCAACGCACCAAACTGCACATAACTTGGACCACCGTAGCGCCCGATACGCAATTCGGAGTACATCATTGAGTCTCTGTCCCTGACAGAGTACTAGCGTGAGTGACGGGTGCCTGAAGCGCCCTGGACCCCAATGAAGCATCTGACCGTCATTTTGAAGCGCACATGGCTCCGATCAATCATGGGATATTGCTGCTAGCATCCCCCAAGGGGCACCTTGGCTATGGTGTGCATGGTGGGAGTCGAACTGGTCACCACCGGATCAATTTCCGGCCGGTACCAAGTCTGCCGTCCAAACCCGGATGGCCAGCACCACCTCCCAACTTTGACGGACCATAACTCCCTCAATTGTTAGCCGATTGCTGCAATTAAAATTGCAGCTGGTCCAGCGTGTCCTCTAGTTTCTGAAACATCCATCCATGCATGCAAACATCACCCTGAAAATGGCAACTCCAGGGCATGGCACGGGGCAATGTGTAACAATAACCAGGTATTATGAAGGACTATTTGTGTGTTCCGCAGCAGCCTCTGCCGTTCGTGTGAGGGGCGTACTTGTCATGGAGAGCAGAGATTGAACCCAATAATCTTGAAATAACTTTCAGTAACTCTTGAATCTCTGATGTGAAGAGTCGCGTGAATTATGGAATACCACTACGTGAAATGAGGTTGAGAATGCCGGCTTCGGTTAAAAACTCACCTGCCACAGCACGAGGTAGTCGACTGCAAGCAGAAATTCATGTGTCCATGCCGTACTCACTTGGATAGTGCATGTCACATGCACATTCACGAAGGGGAATAGGTCTGTCAATTTGTCCGCCTAGCGCATCAATGGTCCCTGAGGCTAGAGAGTACCACAGCATACTTTGGCGGATGAGATGGGTGAGTTTGAGAGTGCAACCAACCTGCATGGAAATTGTGGTATAGGAAGCACCATTATCCATGACAGCCATGAATGTTTGTCCAGGTATTCATGCATGGCACTATGCGACTGATATCACCAGACCCATTATGTTGAATATGTTTTCCGTTGTTCCGTGTTGTAGGGCGGATCAGGAATTCTCTGCCCCTTCCGGAGATGTGACCCCTGGATCCATTGTAAAATGGCTCAACTATGCTCTGTTTCATGTGGGATAAGACTTGTGAGTACACTATGTGGGTGAATGGTTAGTTTGGTCATTTTGTTGCTTTTGGCCAAGTGAGAGGTCATAAGTTTGATCCTGGCCCCATGGATATCTTTGTTGTGAAGAAAGCTTCCAAGAAATAAAGTCCGTAGATTCTTGGAAGCTACATGGTGACTAAAAATCCTTATTTTTGAGCCCACAATGCAAGTCTATTGGTGAGGTGGCTGGGTTTAGCCATTGCTCCAGAATGTGCTTTTGAGTTCTAGGACTGGACAGACATCTACAAAAGGACTTGTATTTTATGCTGATCAACTAATCCTTGCTTGATTCTCTCTTGAAAATTGACAACTTGAGGTCTTCTTGAGGTGTAATGCTAAGATGTAAGTACTCTTGAAAATGAAGTTTATGCCTTCTTAAGTTTGTGCTGCACAACACATGCCTGGAAAGGAGAAAGGTGTGAAATCCTTTGTGAGCATTTCCACGTTATGGCTTCTTTGCCAGAGGTGGTCAGCTCAATAGCTAGCAAAGGGTTATGAGCCCACACCTCTAGTTAGAAAAGTTTCACGCACGCAACCGCTATGTCACAAGCAGTGAGAGCGCCTTCTCGCTCATCCAACGTCTGTGTTTACAGGTCAACATCAGTGCGAGAGGAATGCAACTAATCTGTACCTTTTTGTCTTGAGAGCTAACACCAGCCTACATCAGCCTACATGTGCTTGTAACACCCAAGGTGAACAAGTCAAGCAGTTGCCTCTACTCACAAAAACAGGTGGCCTGTTTTTGAGGCCACTGTAGGCCTAAAAAACAGGTGTATGGACATCAACAATAGCTGCAACAGCTGTAGCTATGGTAGGGATTCCAGGGACAAGGGAATCAGAGAACCATTCTCCCATCCTCAACTTTGATAAAAAGGGGTTTGCTATGTGGAAGTGGCAGTTTGANTCAACTATGCTCTGTTTCATGTGGGATAAGACTTGTGAGTACACTATGTGGGTGAATGGTTAGTTTGGTCATTTTGTTGCTTTTGGCCAAGTGAGAGGTCATAAGTTTGATCCTGGCCCCATGGATATCTTTGTTGTGAAGAAAGCTTCCAAGAAATAAAGTCCGTAGATTCTTGGAAGCTACATGGTGACTAAAAATCCTTATTTTTGAGCCCACAATGCAAGTCTATTGGTGAGGTGGCTGGGTTTAGCCATTGCTCCAGAATGTGCTTTTGAGTTCTAGGACTGGACAGACATCTACAAAAGGACTTGTATTTTATGCTGATCAACTAATCCTTGCTTGATTCTCTCTTGAAAATTGACAACTTGAGGTCTTCTTGAGGTGTAATGCTAAGATGTAAGTACTCTTGAAAATGAAGTTTATGCCTTCTTAAGTTTGTGCTGCACAACACATGCCTGGAAAGGAGAAAGGTGTGAAATCCTTTGTGAGCATTTCCACGTTATGGCTTCTTTGCCAGAGGTGGTCAGCTCAATAGCTAGAAAAGGGTTATGAGCCCACACCTCTAGTTAGAAAAGTTTCACGCACGCAACCGCTATGTCACAAGCAGTGAGAGCGCCTTCTCGCTCATCCAACGTCTGTGTTTACAGGTCAACATCAGTGCGAGAGGAATGCAACTAATCTGTACCTTTTTGTCTTGAGAGCTAACACCAGCCTACATCAGCCTACATGTGCTTGTAACACCCAAGGTGAACAAGTCAAGCAGTTGCCTCTACTCACAAAAACAGGTGGCCTGTTTTTGAGGCCACTGTAGGCCTAAAAAACAGGTGTATGGACATCAACAATAGCTGCAACAGCTGTAGCTATGGTAGGGATTCCAGGGACAAGGGAATCAGAGAACCATTCTCCCATCCTCAACTTTGATAAAAAGGGGTTTGCTATGTGGAAGTGGCAGTTTGAAATCATCATGGATGATAGAGACTTGCAAGGATACTTCCACGGAACCATCTCAACACCAACAACGGAGGGTGATGACCTCGTGACATGGATGAAGCTCAACAATGAGGCTCTTCCGGCTCTTGTGTCCTCTGTAAAACCCTCAGTCCTTTCACACATCAGCGGTTGCACAGTGGCAGCCGCAACATACACCAAAATAGGCAAGGTGTTCCAGTCATCGTCACTTTCCAACCGTCCCTTCATTCTAAATAATCCTATCAGCATGAGGATGGGTAAAGGGGAGGATTTCTCTGCCTTTATGCAGAAGTTTGAGATGCTCTTGAAACAATCCACTGGCATGGGGATGGACCTGGAATCCAATATGCAGGCCATGATGTTTTTGATGATGCTGGCGGAGAGCTGGGGCCATATGATCACAGTGATTGGAGGATGGACAGAAGCCGTGAGAAATTTCCTTACACCACTGTCTCGGAGTACGTGTGGAATGAAGCCATGCGTCACAGTAGCAGTGAAGCGAACATGGCTATGTTTCCCTCACAAAGCAGTGGAACCTTCTATGGCTATAGGGAAAACAAGAGCACTAGCAACAATGGAAGGGGTCTAAAGCACCAAGTAAATTGCCGTAACTGTAGTAATTCTGGGCACTGGGCTTGGGAGTACAGGGCACCGAAGGAGGGGGGAAATGGGGATGAATGGAGAGGGGGAAATGGTGGGAAAGATCCCACAAGATTGATGATTGTGTGTGCCTTCAACAAAGGTGGGGGAGGGGGCGATACTCAAGCCATGAGCTTACGACCTCGATCTAGGCACACCCCTTACGAAAAGGGAGATTTCATCTCCATGCAACAATAACTTCAGAGTCTCCAACGGCACACCACTTACGAAAAGAGAGATTGCATCTCCATGCAACAAGAACTTCAGAGTCTCCAATGGCAAGGTTGAGGCAACTGAGGGGATTGGTGATAAACTGGTCACGGTGAGTATTAATGGTGCAGAATCAGACCACAATCTAGAGGGGGTAATATACTTGCCCTCCTTCACAGCCAACCTGCTTTTTTTCTCTAATGTAATTGACCATGGCCTGACAGTGGTATTCAGAGACAAAGAAGCAGTGATAGTCTCTACTATGATGATCGACATCTCCTACTCTGCCAAGAAGGTTTTTGACCAGGTTCGTTGCGGTTGTGGACTATACATCTTGCAGACCAAGATGAAAGAATCAAAGGCTGATTCTTTGGCTGAGAGTGATGGTAGGGAGATCAACAACGGATATTCTAGTGAAGAAGGGCATGTTGGAGCAGTGGAAGCAGTGGCAGTGGAAGAATCCACAACAAAAATACAAACAAAAGCAGCTACTAGGGCGCAGCAGTCCATTCGACACACTTGTTCCGAGAACCTGAGGCACAAGCGCTTTGGACACATGACTCATTGCATGTTGATACTCATGGGAAAGCAAGAGCTAGTGCGTGGGATGGAGCTAGGTAATGATGCGGAAAGAGCCGGGAACTTATGTGAACTGTGCCTTCAGGGAAAGGCCAAGAAGAAATCCTGTAAGTGTAAAGGTATGCAAGACCTTGCACCCCTTGACCTCATCTACTCTATTTTGTGTGGTCCCTTTTGCATACCATCCAACAGAGGCAGCAGAAGTTTCCTTACTTGCATCAATGACAATAGCCGCAAGGTCTGGAAACACTTTCTCGAAAAGGAAAGTGAGGTGAAAGAAAGTCTGCAAGCCTTTATTGCTATGGTTGACTGGAAGAGTGGTAAGAAGTTGAAGGAATTCACGATGGAAAATGGGGAGAGAACGAAGCCTGCAGGGAATTGCTCAACATAGAGGGCATTGAACACCAGACCCTCCTCGGCATGACAAGGCACAGGAAGCAGCTTGGCACTTTGATGCCAAGCTGCTTCCTAGATTATGGGCTGAAGCAGCACCTACGACTACCTATATTGTGAAATCCACAACTGCAGCTGCTCTACAAAGGAGAGGCAAGAAGAAGCAGACATTGTAGTTGAAGATGCCGCAAGGAGCATTGGCAGGCAAGAAGCCA
This sequence comes from Penium margaritaceum, assembly GCA_023375785.1. Lineage (NCBI taxonomy): Eukaryota > Viridiplantae > Streptophyta > Zygnematophyceae > Desmidiales > Peniaceae > Penium > Penium margaritaceum. The sequence goes on along the minus strand of SZWC01007581.1, from coordinate 54,489 downwards.
GACTCCTCCCATCTGAAGGCATTTGGTTGCACTGGATTTGCCAGGGTCGAGGTTGGTGAGGATCCTGGAAAGCTAGATGAAATGGGACAAAAGTGTATCTACATAGGCTATGATACCACCCACAGAGCTTACGGATTGTGGGACCAAGGAGCCAAGAAGGTAGTCCACAGCAAAGACGCGAAATGTTACAAAAGGTCTGTGAGTAAGAGAGAGCTTCTGGAACTCGAGAGCACTCCTTAACTGGGAGAGTGGCTCACCCTCCTTGAGGAGGGAGATGGAGCACTAGAACATTGGCATGTGCATGGGCTGGGTGGTACAACAGGGAGAGGAGCTGATGAAGGTGAACTGGAGGAATCAGACTCTGCGTCCAATGTATCTCGCCCTTCAGACCATAAGGAGGATGCCTCTTCTATCATCAACAATGAAGAAGACGTACAACCTTTACATACAAAGCAACAGCTAGCAAGTCCAATGAGCAGTTCACGTCTAAAATTACCTCGGCAACATTACAACGCATGTAGGGGTGAATGGAAAGTATTAATATTTTCTTTCCTAGTTGAAGAGGAGCCAACGTCTGTCGTAGAGGTTCTCACTTGACCTGACAAAGTTAATTGACATGAAGCAGTACGCAGTGACATCAAATCCATCAAGGAGAATGGGACATAGGTGCTGGTGAACTGACCTGCCAGGACTGACATGGTGGGGTCCAAGTGGGTGCTGAAATTAAAAAGGGAACAAGATGGCAAGATAGGCAAGTACAAGGCTCGGGTGGTGACAAAGGGTTTATCTCAATACCCCAGTGTAGAGTGCAATGAGACATTTGCTCCTGTTGTGACGTTTGTCTCCATCCGATCAATGCTTACCATTGCTACTACCACGAACATGGAAGTCCTCCAGATGGAAGTCAAGTTAACCTTTTTCTATGAAAAACTGAAAATGAGGCACTGAAGAAGATTCTAGATGGGGTTGATGCTCACAAGGGCAAGGTGTGCAGATTGGTAAAAATGCTCTATGGGCTAAAACGTGCCCCAAGACTTTGGTACTAGGATCCTGATACATTCATGGCAAATGAGTCCTTCATGCACTGCAACAACAATCCTAGCATGCACGTGCATGAGAGCGACAAAGGGACTATGTTGGCCGCCTTGTATGTCGATGACCCAATTCTCTACTCTTCTTCAATGGGGCTCCTAGATGATCTCAAGAGGCAGCTGAGGAGCAGATTCAAGATGAAGGACATGGATCCTCTTGGCTACTACCTTGGAATTTCCATCAAGCATGACAGAGAAGCATTTACAATCAGCATAAACCAGACAAAATACATCGACTCCATCCTCAAACATTCTGACAAGATAGATTGTAAGCCTGCCAGCACACCCATGAGTTGAGAGTGCAGGCTCTCCACCTTTACGTCCCTATCCAACAAAGCTGAGAAAACTGAAATGCTAGACATTCCTTTTCAGTCTGCATTGGGCAGTCTGATGTATGCCATGGTCGCCACCCAACCAGTTATAGCCCATGCTGTTGGGTAGGTGAGCCGATTTGTGGCCAACATTGGTCCATTGCACTGGCAGGCTGTGAAGCGCATCAGGCGCTACCTTAAGGGGATGTGGCATGTGGGGCTTGATTTTAGAGGCCTTGCTGGATCTGCATCACTTCGTCTCATGTGCTACACCGATTCGGGGGTCAGGATAGATAATAGGGAATCCACCTCAGGCTTTGTGTGTATGCTGAATAGAGGTGCTATCAATTCGGCGAGTCACGAGCGAGAACGTGTCTCTCTGTCAACAAATGAAGCTAGGTACATTGCCTTGGCTGAGGTGTGGAAAGAGATGCAGTGGCTACACAGCTTGCTATCTAAGATGAAGATACCATAGGCGACGCCAATGGTCATCAAGATTGAAAACACGAGCACCATTGACATGTCCAAGGCAAGGCATCGGCATGGTCAATGCATGTGATGAAGAATAATCATGGAAGCTGATGCAAGGTGCAAGGGAGAGATTTGTTGAATTATTTTGCCCCTTTTTCACTGTTGTAGGATGGTTTAGGACTGCTCTGCCTCTTGTGGAGGTGTGACCCCTGGATCCGTTATAGGGTGACTCGACTATGTCATGTCTCATGTAAGATAAGACTATGAGTACACCATGTGGGTGAATGGTTAACTTGGCCATTATGTTGATTTGGCCAGGTGAGAGGTCATGAGTTTGATCCTTGCCCCATGCACATCTTGGTTGTAAAGGAACATTCCAAGAAAGAAATTCCTGATTATGTAGATTCTTAGAAGGTACATAGTCACTAGGATCCTTATGTGTCAAGCCCACTGCGTAATTCTATTGGTGATGTGACATGGTCAAGCCATTGCTCAAAAGTGTTCTTTTGAGTTTTAGGAACAAAAATAAATTTATGAAAGGAATTGTCTTGCATGCTAATTTATTACCCTTGCTTGATGTTCTCTTGCGCATTGACCAATTGAGCTCTTCTTGAGATGTAATGCTATGGCGTTAGTACTCTTGAAGGTGAAGTGTATGCCTGACTAAGTTTGGGGTGCATAACACATGTCTGCAAAGTAAGAAGGTGTAAAAACCTTGTCGAGCTTTTCGGTTTTGCTGCCTCTCTGCAAGAGGTGGTTAGCTCAATAGCTAACAACAACTTGCAGACATACATGATTATGTGCCTAAGAAATGGAATGCATCCGAGTATAGAAATATCTCATGGAATGGTGTTTTTTTTTGTGATGCCTGCACTGATCACCCTAGCTCACACTCACCTTTCAGAAGCATGCTTCTGCCATTAATTTTGGCTTCAGTTGTCCCTGTACTTTGGCAAAAATGCAGGTTTTATGAACAATGTCGCAATGATTACTTCATCGTGTGTACCACGGAGCAATGGTGTATAGATATAGATGTCAAATTGAACAGAAGATTCCAGAGATGAAGAATGCAACTGGAATTGAATGATTGGAGTACATTCCGTTGAAGGCGTCTTCACTGCTACTCTCGTGGATGTACTTACTGTGCATGGTTAGTATTTGAATCACATGCCTTTTGAAATTTAACAGAGGATGGTCACCACATTTTGTTCGCAGTCAATCTGATGCTCATTCCTGTTGAGTTTGAGTCCACAGGAGGGTGTCATATTGTGCAAAACATTTGCGTGTCTTTGTAGCAGAGAATAGTTTGGTTTGGAGAGTAAGGAGTGCGCATTATCCTTATTTGTAACGTACCACTATGACACACATTCATGAGAGTACAGTTAACGGTTTGCCCCCTACCTTTAACTTGCATCAATTACTAATGTTTCACCACATGACTGTCCAACAATGGCGTTATTTATCCCTCCTGGTTATTTTACCGTTCCTGTGCTATTTGAACTCAAAATCAAAACTCAAACCTGGTACATGTATTGGCATTGAAAAGAGTGATCATCTGTTGATATAGGATGTAGGCTCAGGGAGAAATAGCTGGATCTGCATTTGGTACACAATGACACATTCCGGTCCGGTGACCTCGGATTGGTTATATTGAAAACAAATTAGTGCATTCTTTGCACGTGTCAGTACACAATGCAGCCAGGGTGACGTAAGCAATCTGCAATAATAATTGCATTGGTTTGTAATGGAAATGTGGGTGATGATGACACATCAGTTATTGCACTTTGGTTGTCATTTTCTGATAACCAGGAAAGAATAGTGTTTATCAGGTACGGCAAAGAATCCAACATTCTGAGAGTGTAAAATCCTCCTCGTACATTTTCCAGCTTACAAAACAAATCGGTGCCTTCTGACTTGCGCTATCATTTCTTGAGTGTCCCTCAGAGGAAAGCTGTAAAAACTCCAAGAATTGGCCAGTTTTAAAAAAATTCACATTCCTGCTAAAACACTCAAACAACAGCCTTGCGATGCACCTTCTTAAAAACAAACATTCTGGTGATACACGGTTTTTGGAATCGGGTTATCTGTGCACAGCCATGCCTTGCCTGAAGTGCAATACCATGTACCAGCTAGAACCTCTTGTTTGACATGTCAGAGTTGACTGCCAGTAGTTTCACCTCATACCCGGGAAGTTAGTCAAGTGGAAGCATCATAGACAAGATAGAACTCAATGTATCATGTATGATAGTTATGAGCATAACCATAGTGAAATGTGAATGTACAGGAAAGACAAGGATGCGTTGATCGGAGGATGTTCAAGCATTGAAGAGCATGCAAAAAGGTAGAAACAAGTACACAGGGTGTCAATATACGAGGATGAAATTGTTCATCAAGATGTAAAAAGGGGATAATTAATGAGCTATAAACGTGAGTCAGTTGTAGCCATTTTTTAAAAACATTGTCATCAGGTTTCCATCCTATAACATTTCCATGGTTGCCATCAGTTTTGAATGTTCAATGTAGTCAGGATAGTTTAAGTTGATCTTAAATTTCCAAGAGGTGATTTTGAAGGAAGGTTTACAGGAATTTGTTCCAATACCATATTTTAGAAATAAGAATTCCACGATGTATCAAGGGGGCATGAACTTGAACATATTGGAACTCAATTTCATCTGGAATTTCACCCTGCAGTTCATATCTTTTGCATTTCACACATTTCAAACACACTAGATTCAACAAGGAACATAGCTAAACCTAGAGATTCAAACATCACCAAACTGTTTCACAAAACAAACATTTAAAGAGTTATGCTGGGTCTCTGTTTGTTTTCCCTTCCCATGGTTGTTGTAAAAAAGAACTAGATGTTGATCAGCAAAACAACTTGTGACTAGCTCTTTGGATCCACCAAGTTCCTTTCTTGTGTCGCACATTCAAGGCTATTTGTGCATTCTCATAATTCATTGCTAATGTTTTTTGCCACCTTCACAACTTTCTACGTGAAGTTAACGAGTGGGGATCACTCTATCCGGTCAACCTACCACATATACATTTCCTACACCTTGTTATTGGCTTCAAATGATGTTTCCACACCACTTGAGATACCTTTTCAAAAAATAACTACACATGAAAAAATCAGTAGGTTTGTTCCTCCCGTAAGCCGGACATGGTTTGGGAGTGGAAAACCTAAACAGATCTAACAAAAGTTGAGCATCCCGAACTCCCTACTAAGACACAAGCATCAAAATACAATCAAAGGATAAGCATATTCTTTGGACATCTCTCTCTCTCTCTCTCTCTCTCTCTCTC
>SZWC01007581.1:23754-49079 GCA_023375785.1 Penium margaritaceum | reverse complement strand
CCCTCTCTCTCTCTCTCTCTCTCTCTCTCTCTCTCTCTCTCTCTCTCTCTTACATAATGTAATTTTGTAGTTATCATTTTTGTAGCGAATTGGATGGAATCCTTGGCCGACAAGGCCAAAGCCTCCATACTTGAGGCTCTCCGACTGTGCTCTCTGGAGATAAAGCCCTGGTGTGTGGAGAGCACAGTCCCGGCAGAAAGATGGACTCGGAGATGTGTGGAAGCCAGAACTGGAAATTACACAGGCTATTACAGGTTAATTATTGTGAGCTATGTACATGGTATTTATATTGCGTGTCCGACTAGACCTGGCCCCAGCCTGCTACTCTCCTAGCTTGCTTCAACAAGCTACTTGCACCCGTATGTGGTTTTCTACTTGCACCTGTACCCGGTGCCTCTCTAGCACCTAATTCTTAGTGCAAGAAGTTTCCGACCGCCGATCTATCTAGATCGACAATTCGCCTTTAGACCTGTGCGCTCGTGTGGTGGATGCACGCTGCTTTGGTGAGCCTCCTTGTCACTCCAACACCTACTCTCCTCTATTCCAACAGTGAATACGGTTGCCGTGTTGCACACACCGTGGTGTGTGCAACACGGTCGCAAAACTGCGACCGTGCGACCGAGTGACAGTCGCAGTGAATACTGGTGGTACTGCGATTGTCACACGGTCGCAGTAAATGCAACTACTACTGCCATTGACCGTGCGTGCTGTGAGGGGTTGCCCTGTGAGAGGGGACCCCTCGACGGATAATGTGCTTCACACGCTATGTGCTGAGAGGGAGAAGCCACCGTCGTGTGGCGTGTTCGGAATGTCACCCTTGATTTTTGTGTTATATGGCCAAGCAGTTTTGTTCTTAGGAATGACTATAGTGCATGGGGCTACAAGCAGATCATCATCGTAAAGCAAGATGATAGCCTGTCTTGCCCCTTGCATACGTCCATAGACTGCATGGTCAGCTGCGCTGCAAAAAAAACCAAGGCCGGCCTGCTGTTCATCAATCTTGTGGTACCAAGCCCGCGGCGCTTGCTATATGCTGTAGATGGCCTTCACTATCTTGCACACCAAATCCTCCTTCCCTTCTACCACATACCCCTCTGGCTGCTTCATAGACACATCTTCCTCAAGGACACCATTCATAAATGCATACGTTACATGGTACACCTCCTAGTCCATAGTAGTAGCAGGAGTGAGGATCGCTTGGATGGGTGGAAACTTCACAGCAGGTACAAATGTCTCCTTGTATTCCACACCCTCATTCTGTGCATACCCCTTCACAACCAGCCATGTTTTTTACCTGAGCACCTTACCATCCGCACAATTGCGCTTTAATATCTACTGGCATCCAATGACTATGTTGCAGCATGGATCCTCCTCTAGGGTTCAGGTGACGTAATTCATGAGCGCAGCATGCTCCTTGTCTGCTGCGGCATGCAAGTACATTGCCTTGGCACAGCGCTTGGATTCATCGAAGGTGGCTGGGTCATTGGTGACGTTGAAGAAGAGGACCTCAAGGTCAGAGGTCTCCAATGGTGGTGGAGTGTTGTATGGCTTTAGCCACTCCCCTTACTGCATCTGCTGCTTTGCAAGCCTCTCAGACTTCCATAGCTGCTCCTCGCAGTCCTTGAAATCCTTGTTGAGGCGTGCGGATTATTGTGGGATCTTCTGTGTGTTGCTTTGTTACTCCTCCTCGTTGACATTCCGTTGCTGGCTTCTTCTCAAATCCCTCCACCTCCTTTCATTGCCAACATCTCAACCACCTACCACAGCTTCTTCTTCTGCTACCGGTTCTTCATCCACCTCTGGTACAAGTACAGGAGTAGGTGAAGCTGCATATATAGGGCTCCAAGTCTAGCCTTCACTTCCTCTTGAAAGACCACATCATGGCTATGGATGATCTTGCGTACGACAAGGTTGTAGAGGCAGCATCCCATGGTGTCTTAGCAGAGAAAGGCTGCCTTCCTTAGCATCACACTTGTTACAGCTGCCGACAGGCACGTGTACGAATGCGCCACACCCAGAACTTAAAGGTAAATCACTGTTGGCTTGCACCTTGTCCATGCCTCCTCTGATGTCATCAGTGGCACGTCACGCGTGGGGTTCCAGTTTTTTAAGTACACGACGGTGTTGACCGCTTCCGCCAAAAGGTTGGCGAGAGCTCCAGGTCGTGATTGTGCAGTTTTCACATTCAGCAACATCATTCAGCTGTGGTGTTCCAGGTGGAATGACCTTGTGTCGAAACTTGCGACGCCGAAGGAAGTTCTGAAGTTGTTAAAGAGGTATTCTCCTCCACCATCTGTGCTAATCACCTTCAACCGCTTGCCACTCTGAAATTGTGCCGCAGCAGTCTACACCTCAAACACATCAACACACTCATCCTTTCCAGCAAGGAAGGTCACCCACATCTTCCTCGACTTTTCATCAATGAACGTGACACATCACAACTTGCTGGAAAAGGACTGTGATGACATGGGATCCCACAAATTAGAGTGATAGAGTGAGAGACGCTCAATGCCCCTTTCCCTTTCCCTGTAAAAGGAGAGCAGACTTGCTTTCCTTCTCTATAGCTCTCACAAGCCGATACACCAGGCTCCTTCACCCCCTTAAGCTCCAGGCCGCGGACCATCTGCTGTATGGAGATGATGGCCAAAAAACCGAGGTGACCACACCGGCGGTGCCACAGGCCAATGCTGTATTTTCCTTCTCTCACTGCCAACACTGAGTCAGCTTCCTTCTTTGACACCACATAGATAAGGTAAAGATCATCCTCCTTGTCCACTTTCGCAAACACAAGACCTGCACATGCAGAGATGTTACAGCCACCATTCTCAAAGCTAACATGCATGGCTTCGAAGATGAGAGAAGAAAGATAGAGGATATTAGCTTCTAGTCCCATAAGATGAAGCACCCCCTTCACACGACGTTTCATGTGTTTTCCCTCAACAGAAGCATAAAACACAATCTTACCCTCCCGATCCTTCATTTGTACCTTATTGTCCTCCATGTATACCCAATGAGTTTCAATAGCGGCATCGACGACAAACCACTCCCAGCGACACGTCATTTGCAGTAGGTCTTTTGAGTCAATTACATAGAACAATGCGGTGTTGGAGACGTGCAGGACCTGGATGGTGGTCATGAATCAACTCTCCTAATTTGTTGTGTTTGTGGAAGCGTCACCATCCTCCCCTACTCCCACTCCAGCCGTAAGGTCCGCCTCCTTCTTCCCGCATGTGTGTGCCCAATGGCCCGGCTTCATACAGTAATGGCCTTTCCCCTTCTTCTTCCCTCCTCCTCCATTAGCCCTTGTTGGTGTAGAACCACCCCCATGACTTGAGTTGGTGATGAGAGAAATGTCCAATTCGCTTCCGTTCTCATCTTCCTGGCGGTGCTCCTCTTCAAACAACAGGGTCTTCTCTACATTGTTGAGGGAGAGCTATTCACCACATTGGTCCAGGGCAACAATGATGGGATTGTACCTACTAGGAAGGCAAGAGAGGATAATTTGCATGAGCACACGCTCCTTGAAAGGGTCCTCAATTTTGTTTGTGAGAGAGAGTTGCAGGTTGCACAGGTAGAGATTATAGAAGTAGATGTAGGATGTGGACGTTTGAACTGAATCCTGGGTGAAAAAATTGAATTATTACAACTTTCTAAAAACCCCTTAGATGCCTCATTTGGCCAAGGGAACACTGAGTTATACTATGTCAAAGTTGACCCTCAAGCACACTCCGAGCCTCACAGGATGAGCGACCATCATATTGTCGTGCATAGGAATAATCTCCTCCACGACCTGTGTGGTAAACAAGATTGTAAAACTCCTTTCTTTCATTCTCATGAAGGTTCTTCATCAGCCTCTTCTCCTTGAAGATGGTTCCGTCCTGATCAATAATCGTGGCCCCCTTTAGTGCTGAATGTGCTCAGGTCGTCAATTGAACCTAAACCATGATCACCAAACTTTAGAAATCCATGTCTCACTCAAATGGAATTCAAATTGAGTTCCATAAAATGTGTTGGAACCTTTGAAATATCCTCTATGCAGTTGAATTGCAAGATGTTATCTATCATGCAACCTGTTTTTCACCTTTTGGCACCCTCATATCCATCACCGGCATATTGTGGCAGCTGATGTTCAGCTGCGGATGGATGGATCACCAGACGATGATGCCATAATGCCTGCTGGGTCCGCATAAGGGGTCCACATGGGCGTGGACATGACCAAGTGGTAACAGTCAGACCTAGTGGTCAGCTGTACGTACAGAGGGTCACATCGTAATACAAAATCACATAGGAAGTGCAAGAGAGCACACAGTTATCACATAAGATTATGCGTGGCAAGATCGTCAATAACTAGAGCATAAAAAAATCTATGTCGTAATGTGAGCCATCCCCATAACTTTGTATAGCTTACTGTGACTACTCGGCCTTGTCCATGCTTTTGTATATCGCTGATGTAGAGCTTGCTGGCTGTGGAGCGGCATTGTGTGTGGTCCTTCCACCAGAAGCTATGAGACCGCTCCCATGGCTTCTATGGTGCTTGGTATGACCTTCTATAGTGTCTCTGAAGCCTCTAGGATTTTCTAGGTGGACTGGCTTTTGGCCCAATGTACATGTTTCTGCATTTTGTGTCTACTGATTGATGTTGGACCTGTGCTTGTGATGAGTCGTAACATCCAGCTTGAGATCCGTTTGCACCTCTATGTTCAGGTGGTGTACCATTTGGATGCGTGTGCGTATAATCATGGCAAAAACAGTGGTTTTGGGCCACCAATAGGGAAAAATTGCACTGACCGTCGCTCCAACTGCCGTGAGCCATGGCAGGTATTCATGTTGTGTTTTTCTATGTTGTCATTGCTCTGATAAACTGCAGCTTTTTAATTTTAGGAGACTTTGTGCGTATCGTCTAGCCAAACCGTTGTTCTCGTACCTGCATTGCATGCTAGTGCATCGCCTGACTGGACTGTGTTGCCACATCGGCGGAATAGAGCTTGGAAGCCTCTAGGAAACTGTTTGTGGTATCAGAGCAGCAAGATTCTCCTTGCTGAGCTATGCAGCAAAGACGCAACACCTGTGGTGGTAGTGAGATTTACGTCTACAGCCATGTTATTGGGATCCGCCGTAGCAGCAGTCAAAATGCCACCGTGACCTCAGTATCAGTGGCATCACCATGCAACCACCTCGAGTACATGGCAGCACTAGAAGTAGCAGCATAAGTCCCTGTAGTTGCTACAACATCACGAACAATGTGGCAATGTACCAACATCCAAGTGGAGCACCAGCAGCACAATAGCAGAGCACTGAGTAGCAACAACATAGCCGCAGCAGCAGCAGCAGCACTCAAGCAACAGCAGGAGTAATAGTAGCGGGCAGCAAAAGCAGTGGCAGAATCCAGAAAAAGCAAGGAGCATTAGTACTGAGCTACAAAGATTAGCAACATCAGAAGCGGCGGGTGGTAGCAGTAATGAGCAGTAGAAGCACTGAGCGGCAAAAGAAAGCAACAGTAGCAGCAAACAGTGCAAAAAACCTGTGTTATTCCAACGTGGCCCGATGGGTCCCATGCGTTCACAGCTATGTTTTGTGCGGATTCTGAGTCGAAGCGTGAGCTTTCTGGTCGCCTCACGCCATGTGTGGGAGTTGGAAAGAGTTGTGATAAAATCACATTATGAAGAGAATAACGATATTTTGCATTAGTTTTTGGACATGGCAATGATATGCCTTGTTGTAGTGCTACTCTTGAGCTTTCCAACACACCAAACTGTATGCGATTTGATTAACCGTAGATCCCACTACGTCCACCGAGGCGTGGCACACCAGTTCAGCTGCTCAGCTAGTGGCGCGTGTGATGCCCGTCCGCTGAGGCGCCCTTGCACATCAAGGACCCATAAAAACACCTATCTGGAGGCTTAGATGTCCCTAAACGTAGTGGCGGTTCCCTCTGTGATTTTCATGTGTGCTTTGAAACCTGTTCGCGTACCTCCAGTTGGAATCTCAACTGTCACACATAAACAAATTGTACTAACAAGTTGTGAGCTCTGAGCCAGGAGTTTTGCCGAGTTCCCCAATAACACCATGTGCTATTGGATCCAGAGGGAAGATTTGTTGGATGACTATGCAGTCATCTGGCGGATCTTTACTCACATCTGGTGGATTTTTCCACTGGATGCCAGATTTGGTTGTCCTTCTGCTGCTTCATACACCCCGACTTTGAGAAACTGTAACTTCCTTGTTACTCAAAAAATTATGGTGATTCAAGTTGCACCGGATTTAGCAACTTGTCAACTTTTAGGAACATCCATCCACTCTGGATTTAGATCTGGATTTTTCTTTGTGAAGGCTTCTTTCTCTGCATCCATCTCTGTTCCCTTAATGTCCTCGTGAAAATCCCTTATGCCCAAGGTGGATCTTGAAGTGCCACCTTCATAGTCTAAATATTTCGTTGTCCGCATCCTTCTGGATGGGCTGCGTCTCCTTTTGCGTCATTGCAGTCTTCCACTCCTGCTTCTCAGAGTTTGACGGCGATGTGAATACCGGCCAGGAAAGAGGGCCCATAAACCTTTGTCAGAAAACTTGGCCAACATGGCCCGTCATTTCCTCTGTGTTCACAGATATGTTTTGTGAAAAATCTGAGTCTTAGCGTGAGATTTTAGGTCGCCGAATGCTATGTGTGTTGGACTTGGACAGATTTGTAAGACAGTTCCTTTTGCAAAGATGATAACAGCATTCTGCGTTAGCTTTTTGACATGGACATGATCTGAAATTTATATTACTACTCCCAAGCTTTTCAACGCACAAAACCACATGCAATTTGGTTAACTGTAGCTCCAGCTACGTCTGCCAAGGCGCGGCACACCATTTCAGCCACTCAGCTAACGGCACGCATGATGTCTGCCGGCCGAGGTGCCCTAGCACATCAAGGACCCATAAGGACGCCTTTCCAGAGGCCCAAACATCCCTACACTTAATGGCGGTGTCCCCTGTGGGTAGGTTTTGATAAGTTAATTACTGAGTTTGGTGATGGGGACAGACGGGGATCAGAACCTGTCCATGGACCTGCAGTCGGAATTTTGACTGTCCCTGAGTAACAAATAGTACTTCTGAGTCACACACTTTGATCAAGGAATTCAGCGAAGTCCCTTAGGAAAAACATGTGCTACTGGATCCGATGGAAACATCCTCTGGATGACTCCGAGGACACCTTGCGGATATTCTTCCTAGATCCACCTTATTACTCATGTCCAGTGGATTTCTCCACCGGATGCCAAATGTGGCCAAGTCTTTGAGTTGTGTCGCACACCAACTTTAAGAGCCCGTAACTTCCTCATTACTCTATGGATTCCGGTCATTAAAGTCGCACCAGATTCAGCAACTTTCCAAGTTTCAGGAACATCCATCCAACGTGGATCTGGAGTGCTTTGCATGTAGTTAACAGTAGAATGTGAGGATTTTTCTCTCTCCAGCGGCTTGCCAGCACCTTCGGCGCGACACCCGGGCATGGGGGGGAGGAAAACACAACAAATAGCAGCAGCCAGCAGCATTAGGTAGTAGCAGCAGCAGCAGAGATTTGGAGCAGGAGGGGCGTGCAATAAAAGCATTGAGCAGTAGCAGCATCGCAACAACAACAACAACAACAACAAAAACAACAGCAACATCGGCTGCATCAGCAGTGTTGTCGCAACAGCAGCAGTAGCGACAGCTGTGTAGCTGCGTGGCTACGCAGTGCAGCAGTAGCTATTAATCCATATGCCATATCCTTTCCACATGTGTGTCCTCGGGTGCGCAGGGCATGGTGATCCCGAGATCAGCGGAGACACGCACTGAGACCACGAGCAGTGAGCGGATATCCCATAACATCGCTCTCCAGTCCTGTGATCTCCTTCGGCACGATCCCATGCCCTCCACTCGCATCGGCTGCAAAGACCTGTTTTTAGGACTGTGAACTTCATGAGCCACTGAGTTGTTGGCACAGCTCATTTTACTTTGCATTGTTGTGGCATTTATGCTTCTAGGCTGACATACTGTTTTTCGGGTTCATTTCAGGCTAGTTTTGGTGCACTCGTAGGATGGACTGGGCATTTCACAAAATGCCAGCTTGACACTTAGCGAGCCAGGTGGTGGGCTCGCATTCACTTTGCGAAGCCAACCAGTGCGGCCGTCTAGCGTGCTTTGCTCCCTCCCTCTCTTACCTGTTTGCTCTAGGGACTTGGTTTTTTCTCCCGAAACTGGTGTGACATGGAGATCTCACCCTAGCATACTCAAAACTCAACCATTTTCAGTGATTCAAGTTGCATTGGATAGCTAGAGAAACTCTCAGTAGCAGCAAATTAGCACAGCGGCAGTAGCTGCACAACTGCTGCGCACGGCAGCCACGTGACCCATGGGTGCCATTGCAGATGCCCAGCTGCATTGCTATGCAGCAGTGGCAGTAGCAATTGGTGGTTACAACCACAACGGCTGCTGAGAGAGGGGGTGACGAGATCACCCCCTCCCCTCACCTTGTGCGAAGTCACACGGAAGCCGCACGAGCAAGAAAATAAGGTAGGAAACACCCAAAAGAGGTTCAATAGGGTTCCGTCCCTACTGATGTCAGCATTATGTCTGCTGATATCAACACACACCCATGCTGATATCAGCAGAGGAACTACTAATTTCACCATTGCCTTAACAAAATTTTTGGCCGGGACATAATTTTTTGCCAGTGTAACACTACATGGTTCTTTGTTTCATCGACTTTGCCATCCCAGCCCACATTGATCTGTGCACATGGTGCCAGGCGATGACAAGGGAACGGAGCAAGCAGACCCCTCAGCATCTTCCACGTCAGGGACGTTGAGCCCACGATTGAAGGCGATCAACCAACTCCGCCATGCAGAGGATGGGATGCACCGAGACCAGAACAAGATGGGTCAATAGAAGCAAGCACAAGTTGATGCACTTCAGGAGCTCTACGACCTTTTGTGTGTGCACTTAAGGGCTTCCGAACAGATGCCCGGAATATTTGCGGCAGGTACACCATTGGTTGGGCAGTCCATTTCTTGCGTCTATGCCAGACAAGAGCCTCCGCCCATGCTTGACGACACTGAGGACACAGAGGGGAAAGCTGCATATCTGCACACTAATGAGATTGTTGTGCTTAAGGATTGATTTTGCCAGCAGCGCTTGGGTCCGCGGCCTGTCACACCGGTGCCACCACATCATCAGGACTCTTAGTGGAAACCGGCAGCTTTCGAAGGTGTTGCTCTTGATGGCGGTCCTCCCATGCCACCTCCACTTGCACCAGTGCCTGAGGTTGCTCTCCCTATGAAGCTGCGACCGAAGGACTTTGAGGCTCTTCCATCCCGCTATGACAGCAATGCATGCTTTGACTGTTGGGAGGTCCTCCATGCATGGGCAGATTCTGAGATTTTCTAGCCCTAGTAACACAGCCAGTATCAGATCGCCGATGATTGACAAGTCCAGATAGTAGCAAGAGTGATGTGTGGCCTGCTCTATGCCATAGCACAGGAGACAGCTGTCAAGTTCTGCCCTTTCATGGGCTGAGCGGGGGCTGGGACTGGCACGGATCCTCGGTGAGGCTGGGAGCTAGCCCTGGCCCTATCTGCTGTGGAGAGCCATGCGATGAGGAAGGACGGCCTTTGTGAGTTCCACTCACTCTGTTAGGGAGCTTTGGAGCCTGCAGCTGCCTTATGGAGGCGTGCCATGCGTATGTACACCCACCTTGGTACTCGTGGCGGGTCGCAGCTGTGGACTCTCTATTCAATCATGATTAGGATGCATCTAAAGCACTCTGGGTTCTTCTCCGGCTTTGACCTTGTTGCACTCTCCGAGTCTTCAAAATCTCTCTAGCTTCTCACCTGGGTCCAGCGTTACTTTCTTAAGGTGACATCGGCCAAGGAGGAAACCTGCACGCATCACGAGAGCCCACCTTTTTTGGCAATGATTGTGACCCCTTTGACACCTCTGATCCAGTTCTTCAGGCTTGCCTCCACCGCATCCTCCTCCCCTCCCTCTATCCTGACAGGCCAGGCTCGAGGCATTATTAGTGGCCAAACAGGGAAAGAAGGGAAAAAAGAGACGTTGCAAGGGACAGCAGCAGTAGCCGATGAGCAACGGAAGTGGACGCTATGTGCACACGGACAACTACGGGAACACTCACCACTACACAGAGTGCCTGTGTGCTTCTGACCAGAGCAGGATCATGTGCGGAATCCAAGAAAGGCATGCTCAGCGGACATCCTCCAGTACCACGCAGACAGATCACGCCATGACCACAATAGCAACAGACACATCCACTTCCCTGGACATCAGCGGAGACCATAAGCCTCTGGATCACACTAACACGGAACTTTGTCAGCTATTGGTGCTATGCACTCAGGGAGGTTGACGTGTGTCGTCATATCCAAGTTTTCCACAGACAGCTTTTCCCATTGTGTTTGTTGCTTGTGATGATGCCTTTGGAGGAGCTTTGTCAAATTGTGATGAAAATGGACCTGAAAGTATTTCTTGGCTTGATGAGTCACACATTCGTGTTGTCTATTGTTGTTCCGATTCCTCTTTTGATTTTCAAGCAAAGGCCAAGCGTTCAGTGGTCCATTGTCCAGTGTCGACGACAGGTTGTGAGGTAAGTGGTACTTGGATCATTGACTACAGTGCCACCCATCACATTACCTGTAGTCGTAATGAATACGTGGTCCTTGGTTCCACTGGGTCTCTTCAGTCCAATTGCACAGAATCTGGTCATTCCGTCTCTGTCCAAGGTATTGGGATCATGCAGTTTGATTTTCCGTCGGGCCCTTGGTACATCTTCAATGTACTCTTTGTCCCTGCCCTTGAGCTCAGCCTGATCTCTATTCATGTATGCACCAGGATAGGTCTTTTCGTTGAGCACTCTGCTAACTCTGCCATGGTGATTCCTTGTGACACTCTTGCCATCTTTCTCCGTGCCTCACTTTTGGATGATCTATGTCGTGTGTCTCACTTACAATGCTCCCTTTGTCTCCTCCCTTTGTTCCCAGCTTAGTGTGTGTTTTTCACTGGTTTTCTCTCTCTTGAGCACCAGCATTTGCTGCATCATTGCCCTTTCCATGTGAGCTCGGACACTGCTCCCAAGCTCATCTCAACACAGCCCGTCCTTGGTCTTGACGCGGCTTCTTTCTAGAAGCTGCCTCAAAATACCTGCCTCTTTTGTGCTCATGGTCACATGCATCGCTGCACTTATCGTGACTCAACTTTCTTGGCACTGTGTCCAATGGAGTTGGTCCGCTTGGACCTTCTTGGTCCTCTCCCAAAAAGGTACCTCGCAAATCAGACTAAACACCTCATCCGGATGCAGTGCGTGAGCAATGCCGCCCTCACGGTTTGCCTGTGGCTTATCATGGTTGAGGGTGATTTTTCTCTCACACTCCACGCATTCTGTTTCAACCCTGGCAGTGAGTTCCTAGGCAAGATGGATGCATTGTTTTCTGAGCACGGTGCCTTTCACCCGCTCTTTTCCCCTTCCACTGTCCAGAAGAATGGTGTGTTTGAGTGCTAAAGTTGTACCATGGAGGATGCAGTTCGTGCCATGAGGTTTGAGTGTAGTCTCCCGGATCCTTTGCCTTTGAGGACTTCTCCTACATGACATGGGTCTGGAATCGCCTCCTATACAGTCCCCTGTCGGACCATGTCACATTGCATGAGCTATGTTCTGGCCATCATCCTGACCTCGGTCGCGCACGTGTCAGGGACTCCCTTGCCTGTGTCTGGTAAACCAAGTACCTATAGAGGTCCACAATATCACCACGGGATCGCATGTGTGCCTTCCTTGACATCGCCGCATGGTCCAAGGCCTGACGATTTTGGGACCCTGCTCGTCACCGTATCGTCAAGCCGCATGTCGCCCTAATCTGCAGGGCCCTCACATATAGAGACCTCTCGAGCATTGTCGTTGGCCGTCGACCACGTCCCCAATTCAATGGCTTCCTAGCGGATGGGGAAATTGAGGCTTGTAGATGGGTCGGTCCGGGCTTCCGCACCTGCAGTCCAGTCTCTGGCTGATGACGACCTGGCCATCATGGCCGTTGGCCCGGTGGTCTCATCAGTCCCCATGGGCAGTCCCAAGCCAGTGCCTATGTTAGTCCCCACTGCAACACCTGTTCCTATTTGTGTGCCAGTCTCCACAGACACACCTGTTCTTGTGCTTGCGTCAGTCCTTACTATTGCACCTCATCCCGTGCCTGTTCAATTCCCCACAAGCATACAAGGTCCGTGACCTCTGTGTGTCCCTCCTGTCTCACCTACATCCGTCTCTGTTGCCTCCTCCAGGCCCATGCATGTGTCACCTACGTCTTGACCCTCTTCTCCCGAGCCAGCACCCTCTGAGACGATACACTCACAGCTTGCTCCCCAGTTTGAGGTGAGCACCTTGGACTCAGGATACTCACACGAGCCTGGTGTTTGGCATCAACCGCTGGCCTCTGTGACTCATCGAGGTGTCGTCCCATTGCTTAGAAACTGTGTCCACAGCATTAAGTGTAAAGACCCTGGCACAAAGACCCTTGGCCTTACTGTCAAGACGGACTACAGTGACGTGCAACTGGCATGCCCTGTCAGTCACGAGTTGGCCTCTTGAATGCTTTTGGTCGCCTATGATGTTGAAGCTGGCTTTGTTGTGGTTAGACCTAGTCTGGAGGCGTGTGTCATAGCCACCCGGAGCTCTCTCTCGGTGCGTGATCTAGGAACGTTGAAGGAGGTGCTCTTGGCTGAGGACACAAAGTTGTGGCATGCTGCCTATGAGGATGAGCTTAAGGCCCTTCAAGGTCTCCTCGTGATTATTTCTCCTTTTATACGGGCTGGGAAAAATGACAAGGCAGTCCTTCATGCTACCTACAGGATGAAGGAACTCATTCTAAAACTGTTTTCCTCGGGATGGAGTTTCCATATGACCACCGACAAGGGACACTCCTGCTTCATCGGGCATGCTACGCCCGCGTTGTGGGGGAGTAATTCGCTAACCTCCTCTGTGTAGTTACCACGACCTCGAAACTGATTACAGTAGATGCGCAGACTACCGCAAAAGTGGATGATCTACTACAGCTGGGGGAGAGAGTGGACGTAATCTTGTACTTGTGACTAATTGGCTCTTGGATGCACTTGGCCGCGATCACAAAGCCCGAGATTGACTTCGCAGTCAAACTCCTTGCACGGTTCTCCATGTGCCCATCATGCGGATGTGGGAGTGGTGCAAAAAGGTTGTATCCACGTCGTATCTCAAACTCTACTTTCCTCGGTAGTGTTTGGTGGTACTCGACGGCTACACAAAAAGCGACTTGGCATGGAGACCTGATAGGCGTAGTCGGACTGGCTATGTGTTCCTGTTAGGTTGCATTTCTCTGCTGCGGCAAACTGATAAGAAAGGTTGCATTTCACATAGCGTTTCAGAGGCAGATCATGTTGCGTTAGTGGCTTGGGCTACTGAGGCTGTAGCTGTAGCAGTTGTTTCAAAGTTGGATGCCTCTGTTCCTTCCATCGTTTTATAGTGTGACAACCGGAGTGTTCTTGCCATTGTAAACAAATTTGGTGTGCTCCATGCGTGGACAAAGCACATTGTTGTTAAGAATCATTTTTTGCCTTATTTGGTGGAGCGATGGGTGATATCCGTCATCTGGATCGACAAAGACATGTAGCGGGCTGACAACCTGACTAAGCCACTTGCGTACGGGAAGTTTACGGTGGCCAGTTGTTGTATGAGGCTATGTCTATTGCCTAAGGATGGCTGAAAGTGAGATCCGTTGTATATGGACTGTTGAGCATCTTCTTGCACCCCCGTGTCCATCTGCAAGCGTATGGTCATTCGTATCATTGGGTTGTGAAGGATGTTGTCAGGTGAGCCATCCTTGTCTCATTTTACAACATACTGTGACCAATTGACCGTGTCCATGCTTGTGCAAATCCTTCATGCGGAACCCGCTGGCATCAGAGCATCGTTGTATGTTGGTCCACCCACCAGCAGCTACAGGACAACTGCCACAACGTCCTGGGTGCTTGTCAGAACATTGTGCATTGTTCGTGTAATTTGCAGGATTTTCCAGGTGGTCTGGCCTAGGGCCTGATTTGCATGTTTCTGCATTATGTTTCTAGTAATCGATGCCAAACCTTTGCGTGATTTGCCGTAGCATACGACTTGAGATCCTGTATCTTGAGATCCACACGGTGTGGCATTTGGATGTCTGTGTGCAGAATTGTGGCCAAAGGAGTGGTCTTGAGCCACTCTTCGGACACATTGACACCACCGCGTGCATCACCCGCCATGCACCCCGTGTAGCGGGATGGTCGGTTCGGTGCCCCCACCTCACGATAACGAGGGGTTGGTCACGAGCCACCCCTCGCTATTGTGAGGGTTGGCCGGTGGCCAACCACCCGCTGGCTACCGGCCGACCGGCTGGGTGGCCGGCCGGTCACTTGACCGGCCCACCGATCGAGCCACCAGCTCGATCGGCGTCCAGGAGGCCGTGAGGCCTTGAGGGCTGAGCCTTGTGGCCTCAAGCCCTTGTCCTTGCTCTCTCCTCCTCACATCCTCAAGTAAACAAGGTGAGGGATAAAGAGCGAGGGAGTGAGGCGCAAGAGGAGCATTTAGCGCCGGCACGAAATTGCCAGACGTGCCTCGCACGTGACGATTTCGTGCCGTCCCATCAAAAATGAAACTTGATTTCTTTTGTTACAAGATTTGAGCTTTGTTTACGAAAAGTTCGTGCAAACTCACGAGTACACCCCTCGTTTGGGACCCAAAATGAGGGGGCGAGGTAAAAATGGAAATGGTCCCTCGGAGAGTTGAAGTTCAAGTCTCCCTACACGGGTTGTTGATAACAATTGTCCCCAGTGACGCGGAGGGAAAAAACCCCTTGAGCAATCTCTGGGTGCCATTTTGTGAACTCCGACAATGACCTAAGTGCAAGAGCCAGAGACTCGACCCGTTACATTGGTATCAGAGCTCGAGGGCCCGAATCCCACATTGGGATTTTTGGAGATGCCGAGGCGGCTCTCACTCCTAGTGGGGAGGAGTGTAGCGTGGCAGTGACACGCTGAACGGTTGAAGGAGCCACGTGGCTTGAGCAGGGTCACCTGGGACTATGGGCGGTGAGACGGGATGGCTTGAGGGTTGGAGTACCTCAAGCACTGCGGTTCTGGCCTAGTCGGCCAAGGATTCCTTCAAACGACTCTCACGACTAACTATGTGACAGTTCGAGTGGCTACGCCAAATGTAAAACACCGTGAGCAGTTGCAGCAGTAGCGGAAACGCCAAAGGGGGATACGGCGTCCATACTAATCCGTTCCAAGTACCAAAACGTTTGTTGGAAAGCTCTTCAAGACCTTTATTGTAACTCTCCAACTCCTTTGAGCTTCTTCACTCCAGGGAGCTGAGTGGAATTTTCTTGGATGGGATGGGGAGTACCCACTCCCATAACCACTAATCTGCCTCCATTTTCAAGGTTCCCTCTCCTCTCCATCCAAAAATTAGGACAGCGCTTCTTCCTAAGGCCAGGGGCTCTCACGGCTTGAGAATACCCAAAAAATTGGGAGGACGACACCTTGAAGATTTTTGGCGGCTTCCCCAATGCCGCCAGCTCAAAGAAGACATCACCAAGGGGCATGAGACGCGTGAAGAAGGCTCAAGAGGAGGCCAAGGGAGACAAGAAGACAAAGAAAAGGACACGAACAGTGAGGGAGGAGCGTGAAACGGTGTAAACTATTAGTTAGAGTTGACCCTCCTCCTCACATTTTTTAGCGGTGCTCAATTTCTTGTAGTCTTGTACTCTTGTCCTTACTCTCTTTTTCTAGGTTATTTTAGCTTACCTAGTGCCGTGCGTTACGGCTTAGGGTATAGGCTAAAGCCCACGTGATTGTGCCAACTGTGGCGGCCTTGAAAGATAGAGGTGAATTTTATAATTGCGTCACCGATCATGAGAGCAAAGTAACTTCAAGAGGCGACACCTCCTCGAGGTCGTGGGATAACCCTCACACCGGTCTTCACCTGCTAGTTGCACGACGACGGAATGGCAAGTGCCAGACCATCAAGGGCAAGGCGGTGACGACCTCACCACATGCCCTTGGCGTACTCCAGATTTTGGAGAAGTGCCGCCGCCATGAGCATGGTTGCCAAACCAAAGGTAGCCATACCACCGAAGGCAAGCTTTGCTAAACTTGCCTACAACGAGAAGCATAAAGAAGCCGAGAAAGTGCTCAAAAAGCATGTCGACGTGCACGTGGACAACCCAGACACGACAGACGATGCGCTCGAGGAGGACCATCCGGGCGTGGACCCTGACAAGGAGCATGACGGTGATGATGGCAAAGGTGACAAAGATTGCAATCATTGCCATCTTCGTGCGGTGAACTTGAGCTTATCTCTCGACAAGGACAAGATGCTCACCGGATCACCTAAAGCTGCCGACAGCAGCGAGGTTACCAAGAGTAGCAAAGGCGTCTAAAGCAGTCACGCGAGAATTTCCTGCGCCGGACAACGTCACCGCAAAAGTAATTTACTATCACCACCGGAGGCGTTTTGAGTTGGCTGCCGAGACGACGGGTCGACTCAAGATCACCACTGACGGTGGGAGTGTAGCACCATCCAGAGGAGTGGGGAAGGACCCCCCTTCCTACGATGTGGCTACGATGGGACAAGCCAACTTGTCCCATCAGTGGGAGCGGTGGGAGCGTCGTCGTTGACGATAGCCTTCTCCGGAAGATGGGACTCCTCGGAGGTGTGTACATAAATCGTACCCCCTTGCACAGGGTGAAGGTGCACGGACAGCACGGTGCCCTTGCGGCCATTGTCGATGCTCTGACGACATCAAAGCAGAAGTTTGCGATTTCCAACCTGCTGGTCCACGTCGGATAAAGCATCACGGACCTCAACCATGATCGTCCGTTGTGGCGCCTGGCCACTCAAGAGGCAACCCTTCGATGAAATGACCTCGACAAGGCATAGTGTGACCCAGGTGTAGATGCAGTAATGATCGTAGTGGGGCGTAGGTACTGATGCCATCGCTAGTGGCAGCAAGGACTTGCCTATCTCAATGATCTCAAGGCCCATAATGAACATTTCCTTCCTCCACAATGTGGAGATCTTCCAGAAAGAAATGAATCTGACCAATTGATTGATTCGCATGGAGCATGTTCTACGTGTCCACAAGGCTCTAATCAGTCAGTGGAGCGACTTTGCTACAACGCGACACACTCTTCAAGTATGTGGTCAAGAGCCAAAGCCGGGCAGTGGGACGGGGCCAAGGGCAAGCAGTCTGCAAACCCTCCAGTCAAGAAGACTGGTGGACACAAGATCCTAAATCATAAGTGTAGTTGCGATAATGATGAGCTGTAGGAGGCGCGTGAGCATCGCAACACAGCCTTCCACAAGGACTCAGTCACAACTGCATGCAGTGTGGCCACTTTTGGACTGAGTTCCCTGAGGTTGCTGGTGGTGGACAAGAGGCCGCGGCGTTAGCCATAGAAGAAGCACCTTGTGACGATGGTGTAGCAGGAGGCCACGGACAGGGCTGTGGACCGGGCCGCGGTCGCGGCAATGGGCCCAACCGTGGAAACGGGCAAGGTCGTGGCGCAAGTTTTCCCTACGCTTGAGTAACCTTAGTGGGGACCACTCAGGGGTAAACATGGATCACGAGTATAGGTTCATGTTTTCAGATGAGGATGCTAAACAATTTGAGTTTTTGACAAGTTCAAACTTATCTGTTGTTTTCTCTCATCTTGTTCGACGTCATTCTACACTTGTTGACCGCCATTGCTGGCTAAACCTTGCATCTTTGGACAAGATACGTCATTTAACATGCTTAGTGGTGACGACACCAACCATTGTGTAAGAGTTGTATGACGCAGTGATTGAAGCAAACATCCTCAAAGTGATGAGTTCAATCACGTTCGCTGTACCTTTGGTCGACGATTTTGACCCAATCAAATTAAAGGACTGGAAGGTACAAGCCGAATTTACACCTATCCACGAGATGTGGACTCGAATGGGTGAATCATGGGAGTTGTGCTGGCCACCGTATAGATTACATGTTTATCACAAACTTGGCTTGCCATCGTCGAGCCTGTTCGGTCAAAGTGTGGAGGTAACATGACATTGCACTTTAAATGACACCTAGCTGGTGCTCCCGTGAACGTACTGGCTGGCACTGGAGGAGATGGCTCTTTTGATAGCCTTGGATTTACCTGACAGTTTGGCCTGAAGTACAAGCCACCAAATGGCGCAGTTGTCGTCGGTGACAACCGTACGGTATCCGTGGTCGGTACCTGCAACGCGAAAAATGGTATTTAAGGATACACACAGAGTGTCACGTTGAAGGTACTCAACCTTCTTGACCCGTTTAACATGGTGCTAGGCGATCCCTGGCTCCATGAAAAAAAGGCTCTTATGTGCTTTAAATCAAAGTGTTTAATCCTCCAGAGGGAACAACGTCCCTTTATACTGATCCCGAGTACAAAATTTTCACTGACCCGACCTAAGCTCCATGCCAACTTGTCTGCAATGTAGGTCAAGAGACGTATTTGACAAGGTTGTCAATATTTCTTGGCTCAGTTACCAGAAAGTGGAGGATAATTTGAAGGAAGACATGTCACAAGAGATCAAATCTTTATTGGCAAAGTTCTCGGATGAAATTCAATACCCACTGGCTGGGCTTCTACAAGAACAACACATGGACCACAAAATTCTGCCGCATCCGGCAGCGACCCCTCTGTTAAGATCCATGTACCACCTCAGTCCAGCAGAGAGGCGAGAGGCTGAACGCAAAGTCAAAGAGTACCTTGTAAAAGGGTGGATCGAGCCAAATAACTCACCGTACGCTGTACCAATCCATTTTGTGAACAAAAACGACGGTGGTTTACGCACGTGCATGGATTACTGGACCTTGAACAAGCTGATGGTGAAACTTTGATTCCCCTTGCGATGGATCGAGGACCTATTTGACCAACTCCAAGGGGAAAAAGTCTTTTTGTCCTTGGATTTGTCTCAAGGGTACCATCATATCCGCATTGCAGAAGATGATTTCCTCAAAATCGTGTTTCAAATGCACATAAGACACTATCCATTCCGAGTTTTATGCTGTAGGTTAACGAACGACCCAGAAACATTCCAAGGAGAAATGAACTGAACGTTCCCCGAGATAATCAGCCAGTTTGTCTTGGTTTACCTGGACAACATCCTGGTTTTCTCTAAATCCATGGATGAGCACATAGAACATTTGCGCGAGATCCTCACAATTCTTTGAGAACAGAAATTCCATGCAAAATTGAGCAAATGCAAGTTTGCACAGGATGAACTCGAATACCTTGGACATATAGTCGGCAAGGACGATATGTGTGTTCATCCACAAAAGGTCTAGGGTTTAGGGTTTTGGGTTTAGGGTTTAGGGCACCGGCCCTAAACACTGGCCATGCCCAAGAAATTTTGGGCACCTTCGGTCTTTCCTTGGCCTTACAAACTATTTCGGACGGTTTATGCAAGGGTAATGGACCCTGGTACCACCGCTAACCAGGCTCATACAAAAAGATGTGCATTGGAATTGGAGTTTTGATTGCGAGTTGGCCTTTCTCAAGGTTAAAGAGCTTCTATCCACAGTGCCTGTCTTAGCTCTTCCCACCCATTGCAACCATAAGAGGTGCAATGTGATGCATCGGTAGCAGGACTTGGAGCAATCCTCGTGTAGAAAGGCCACCCAATTACGTATGAGAGCCGGAGGATCATCCCTATATGAAGACGCGGTGCATGATTGGGGATCAAGAACTCTTTGCGGAAGTACACAAATTTAAGATGTGGCATTGCTACCTCGAGGGTGCTGAAGGGGGTGTGACGGTCTTGACCGACCATAACCCATTGGTGTTTTTCCAAACGCAACCGAACCTGTCAAGATGACAGGCGTGTTGGAGCGAACACCTGGGCCGATTCTCATTCACATGGGAATATCAGCCAGGACGCATCAACATGGCCGATCCACTGAACCGACAGCCTGTCAAAGTGAAAGCAACCACCAAGGTCGGTGTGTATTTTATGGCCATTGTGACAGTGATAGTGTAAACACCAGACCCCCCTGTACCTTTACGGCAACCACCTCGAGAGACTATCCACTACAACGGTTTTGTAAAAAGGTTCTAGATAGGATACTGTGTGGATTCTTAGTTTCAAGACTCTCAAAATCTACACAAGTAAGGATTGTGGAAGCCGCATGAATCTTCTGGCATAGAGAGCAAGTTGTTGTGCCGGACTCGGGAGACCTTCGAAGAAGATTATCTTCCAGTTCCACGATCCGCAAGTCGCAGGACCCATGGGAGTGTGTCAGCATGGACCTCATTACTGGTCTTTCGGACACGGCCCGTGGCCACGATGCAATACTAGTGGTTGTGGTTCTTCAAAAAAAGATGACACACTTCATTATTATAACCACTAATGTTAACACAGAGGAGACCGCTCGTCTCTTCTTTGAGGGT
This sequence comes from Penium margaritaceum, assembly GCA_023375785.1. Classification (NCBI taxonomy): domain Eukaryota; kingdom Viridiplantae; phylum Streptophyta; class Zygnematophyceae; order Desmidiales; family Peniaceae; genus Penium; species Penium margaritaceum. Next base: position 28,607 of record SZWC01007581.1, on the reverse strand, counting down.
GTCGTAAAGTACCACGGTTTACCGTTGCACATTATCTCTGATCGAGTTAGAAAGTTTGCAAGCACGCTCTGGCAAAAGATATACGAGTACTTCAACAGCGAGTCGCAAATGTCGACCATGTTTCATCCTCAAACTAACGGATAAACATAGCACATGAATTGTACTCTGGAACGGAGGCTCCGTATGTACGTAGACCCTGCCATAAATGAGTGGGAAAAATTCCTAGCACCGGTAGAGTTTGCAGTGAATAACTCGATGAGCGAGTCTACTCAGTTCACACTGTTTGTGTTGAACAGTGGTCAGTATCTAGTGGTACCCTTTTCATTGGTGAAGAGTGGGAGTATAGCAGGACAGGTTCCTTCTGATCAAGCCTTTGCCGAGTGCATAGACTCCTTGGCGAAGGGTCACTTTCAAGTTGCTCGACAACGACAAAAGGCATATGGCGAGAAAAGTTGCCGTGAGGTCTCGTTTGACATCGGTGACAAAGTGCTGCCTAGCACTAAGAATCTTCGGCTAAAGTCACCAGGGGCACAAAAGCTTCTACCGAAGTAGATTGGGCTGTTTCCCATCGTTGCACGCATCAGGCTAGTGGCATACTGATTGCTACTTCTACCAAGTATGAAGATACATGACGTTTTTCACGTGAGCCTGCTGGCTCCATACATAGCATAGGGAATCATTCAGCCACTACCAACAGTCCTTGTTGCCAATGGCCAATACGAGGTTATTCGTCTACTCCTGCACCGAGATCGTTTACTCAGGTCACGGGTTGTTAGGGAATACCTCGTTCGCTGGGCCAAAAGTGGACCTGAACATAATTCATGGGAGCCCGAATCTCAGTTGGCCACAATGGTGGTCAACGAGTACTAGAGTGAGCTGGCAGCTCACACAGATTGACGCGTGGCACGGGACACCACCTGAACATGGAAAACGTGAACAACATTGCCACAGGGCAGCATTCATGGACTACAACCATAGGAGGTTGGGGACGCCCAATGTGGTTGTCGCGCAGATGCTCCAGCCTAAAGGGGGGAGGCGTCTAGCCATGCTGACTGACAAGCTGCAGCTTAGGTCCAAGTGCCATACACGTGTTCATGTTTAGCTGGTGATTGAAATTATTAATTTTCTTTTACAATGTTGATGACTCACTATCTGGCACTCTCACTTGTTCATGAACCGAGATGGTTGATAATAAGTGGGGAGAAATGTAGTGAGAGGGCCGGTTCGGTGCTCCCACCTAGCTATTGCGAGGATTGGCCGGTGACCAGCCACCCGCTGGCTATCGGCTGACTGGCAGCCGGCCGACTGGATGGTCGGCGGCCGGTCAAGTGACCGGCCGGCCACACACTGGCAATCCACCAGCCGGCGATCCACCGGCTCGATTGACGGTCAGGAGGCCACGATGCCTTGAGGGCCGAGGCCTGTGGCCTCAAGCCCTTGTCCTCGCTCTCTTCTCACTGCCTCCTCAAGTAAACGAGGTGAGCAATAGGGAGTGAGGGAGTGAGGTACGAGAGGAATATTTAGCACCGGCACGAAATCGCTGGACGTGCCTTGTACGCGATGATTTTGTGCCGTTGCGTCAAAAATGAAACTCAAGTTTCTTTGTTATGAACTTTGAGTTTCGTTGACAAAAAACCTCATGCAGACTCACGAGTTCGAAGGAATATCGCCCTCGTTTGGGACCCAAAATGAGGGGGCGACATAAAAATGGGCCTCCGAAGAGTTGAAATATTCACGTCTTCCTGTACAGGTCGCTGATGACGATTGCCCCTGAAGTGATGCGAAGGGGGAAATTCATCCACCAAGCTCTGGACGTCATTCTGTGAACTCCAACGAGGACCATAGTGCACGAGCTGGAGACTCAACCCGTTACATTGGTATCAGAGCTCCACGACTCAAATCCCACGTTGGGATTACCAAAGATGCCGAGGCGTCTCTCACTCCTAGTAGGGAGGGGTATAGCGTGGCAGTGCTACATTGACTGGTCGAAGGAGCCACGTGGCTCGAACAGGGTCACCTTGTCAGAAAAATTCTTAATGATCACAAGGCTGCCCTATTGCAGCAAAAACTTACGGACATGACCTTTGCAGAAATACCCACTCCCTACAAGAATGCAGGTGGAAAAGACTCGAGAAATACCAGGATCACCTCCGCCAAGGACCACCGGTGTCTCGCACGTTTAAAGACCTTCTGCAAGCTGACTAGACAACAGTCAGATCACCGGTCGCTAATCAACGGTCATCCGAGCCACGAGCCTACCGGGACAACAGGAGATGGCCGACATGGGAATCCGCCACCCGAAGACCCGCGGCCCGGTACCCACTACAAGACAAAGAGACTACGCCACGGAAACCCGTGGACACATCCGCATGACCACAGACTTCCGTCGTGCAGAACTCACCCTACCACACGACTCCAGCTGAGAGCAGCAGCAGCAACGGTAGAACGCTGGCGGCGTCACGTCTCGTACCGCCCTCCATGGGAACCCAAGCATAGGTTAGGACCTAGACCTAAGAGAGTCCCATACTTAGCTAGCTGCCATTTCATCTTGTACTTGCCTCTTGTTATTATTCACCTGTTGTCCTCATCCGTTCATCTTCTTGCCGTTCTTTGTTCCTCATTTCCAGCTGCCCGTTTCCTTGTTGTGGCGCCCTTCGTCAATCTTGCTCGCCATTCTCATCGTTGCCTTGTGCCCACCATTTCTGGCTGTGGCCTTGCTCATTCACGTCCGCTCACTCGCTCATCCTCAAGCCCACCCTTGGAAGCTGAGGCAAAGCCCGCTGTCCTGCCCGATCCTCAGTTCTGAGGCACCAGCTTCGTCCCTCAGTTCTGATGTTGCCCTCTACCTGGCTGAGGCACAACATCATCATCATCAACATCAATATCACTACTTAGCTTTACCGTGCCCGCCTGCATCTCCCGAGATGCCTCCGATGTTCTACGCTCCTCAGTTGCGCCCGCACCGCCCCGCCGATGTGCCTCCAGTGCCCGTGCTCATTGCACTACGCCCATTAATCATTTAGACCCGCACCTTGGCGCTGTGGCTACCAGCCCGTGCCTCCGTTGCTGTGGTCTTCACCTTCCACACTTTCGTGACATCAGCAAGTCTTCAGCAGTCTGCTCCTTCGTCGATCCTTCTTTCACTCATTCACAATAATCATCTTGCCTCCGCTGACCATTCCAAAATCCTGACATGGTATCAGAGCCCATAGAAAGACTCTGGCTCCATCATCGCCTCCGCCTTCTTCGCTGACGCCTGAATTGCCACGCCGAGCCGCACAGTCGGTTGAAGCCAGCCGCACCGCCGTTGCCTCCTTCCTCTCTCACCTGCAAGGTGAAAGGATTTGTGTATGGGCACAATCTCCAAGTCCCTGCAGCAAGCATATTCCACCATCGCAGCAGCAGCAGTAGTAGTCATCAGCAGAAGCAGCCGTCGCAATATCAGCATCAGCTCTAGCCGTCTCAGCAGCCGCATCATTTGCCACTTCCAGATGCCTCCTTCTTCATCACCTTGCAACAACGTGTCAAGCACTAGCATAGAATTGTGTATGGGCACAATTCAATGATGGTGCTGCGCACGGACTATAGCAGAAGCAGTAGCATCATCAGCAGTAGCAGTACCATCTATCAATCATCTTAGTTCCTCAGCAGCACTCTCGGTGTCTGGCAGCCTTAACTTGCAGCACACTTCTAACAACCACTCCGCAACACAAAGCCTCCCTACACCCAGACTTTGTTGCGTCATTGCTGATTTCATCAGCCACAGCAGCTTCGTGGAATGATCGCACAATCATTACAACTTAACCTTCGCAGCAGCAGTTCCCGCTCCATCTTCCACCGACAATGCCATCACCCTCTATCATGTGTGTTATTCCAACCGCCCAACAGTGGAACCATGTCGTCGCTCCTTGTGGGACTCAGCTGCATCGTCGCAGCAGCACCAAGCATCTTCCGACGCGTAACAAAATCAAAACCTTCTGCATCAACATCGAAGCTGGAACCTTCCAAAGCATTGTCGTCCTCAACCAAGACTCTACCTGCAATCTCACAACCTCCCCCACCATTTCCAGCCAAGGACAGCTACACAATCGATTTCAGTTATGATCGCTCCACTATCTACATACCGTGCCACTGCACTCACTGCTCTACAAAAGTGGTTTCACCAAAACCACCAAAGCATGCCTCCCAAATCCCTCCGACTGTGAAGCTGGTCACCTCCTTCCCGGCAATCTCAAATGATGAATGTGGCCCAATTTCACAAGAATGGTCTGCCTCGCCACCACGACCTCCAGAATCAACTTCTTTGACTGTTGCAACCACAGAGTATGTCTGGCTGCCTCTTAACGTTCCTCCTTTCACCCGCGAATAGGTACACCAATTCATGCTCGACTTCTATGGGTCATCACCCATGAAGCCAACCGCGTCACCTCAGCCGCAGTCCTCCACCAAAGCCGCAGCCACCACTTTCATCAAAACTCAACCTCTCAACGGGAAGTCTCCTGCATCATGTGTTCCTCCCCACAAGCACACACAGCGGGGGATCAACTGCTCATCACCTGCCTCTTCCCCAAGAACCAAACTCAGTCCACCATCCATCACCGCCATCCTGACTCCTGCAACATCCACTCCTCAACCAAGGGCACTGTATGTACCTTCTCATCGACGACTACAACAGGAACAACACTTAGAGATTCTTCTTCATCAGCCCACTCCCTCAATAGAACTGGTTCTCAACCTCGTCAGCTCCATCCTCCTTGGACGGACCGCTCTGTGGGCAGCAACCGTCGTCAACAGTCAAGACCTTAGCTGCGCACTCAACTCTAAAGACCCCGATCTGTTTTTGTTACCCCCGT